>JAVQKG010296500.1:0-14969 GCA_036025885.1 Hypseleotris bucephala
AAAATTGATTCAGATCAAATTAACCCATAATTTTCCAGATTTTTATTTGTATAGAATATGGGCTACATGCAGTTATACACAATCATACCCATCATAGCTATTACATTTATTAGTTTAAATTGGCCCACAACATTTTTCATAAATATTGATGTTTAAAAAATATGTTTTACTTTTTTACTTTTTTTTTTACTTTCCTATTCAAGATAAGGAAGGTCATTGAAAATATTTAGCGTCCTTGAGAGTGGTTATACAATATATCTTGTGATGTACAAATAAATAATTGGCACCATTGCTTGGGCCCATGGAAATCTGCCTTTAATAATACAGACCATTCTAATTCTTTCTACAGAGTAGAATAAATGGATGTCCAGACTGCATCTTGTATCTTTTACCAGACTTTGGCTTTATTTTCTGCCCCATTTTGTGCAAATCAAATCCAGGTATTATGTGTTTGTTCATTTCACAGTGAAACCTGAACTGGAGCACTCTGTCCACAGTAAAATGGACTAAACTCCAGCTAGATCATTTGTCTGTCTTTGGTCAATTTGCCGCTGCTATGTTACCTCTGCTCCCCATTGGCAAAAAGACATCACCGAGCCAGCCGCATTTAGTAAACACTGGCCTTCTGTCGGCAGGTTTTCTCGCATTGTCGTGCCATTCCCGGTCATTAATGCCGCCATTTTTTACACCTAACTGCGTGTGTAATTATGCTGACGAGCGATCAAAATAGCTGTTTGCTGTACTTTATTACAACGGCCCCGCAAATACCTTCATTTTCAAAGCATTTCATATCACAACACAAAATGAAAATGCAGTAATGAGTCGTGCAGGGACTGTCACTCGAGAGAGATGGTGAATACTCTGATTTTTTTATTTTTTTATTCTGTGGTTGTAGTCACCTTGAGCTCTGTGAATAGAGAGTGCACTGCTCTGGCATTGAAAAAATATAAAAGACAAAATAGAACAATTTAACTACTGCATTTACAGTAACCATTATTCAGTTATTTTCTACATACTGACAATGAAAGTGCATGCATCTATAACACCTTTCTTCACTGTCACCTGTGAGCACATATGAACACAGGAAACATACTATGAAAAGAAATGCATTAGGAAGATGGTTGACTTAATGGACGATCATGGAGGATTAAATAGACTCTTATGGTAACATTGCATCTATTGATGGCTACTGCGGAGTTAGTTTCAGATATATACGTTGTGCTCATTTTACTATTTATGGTGTAGGTAGGTAGGTCCAGTGGTGGTGCCATATAGTAGCCTGGCAGGAGTGGCTAGCTGAAGATAATATTAAAAATAAATTGTAAATACTTTTTTTAAAGTTTTTTTTTTGGCCTTTTTTGTCTATATTTTACAGGACAGTAGATTGACAGGAAATCAGGAAGAGGAGTGACATTCGGCAAACTGTCATGAGCCGGATTCGAACTCATGACGCCAGGACAAGCACTATAGGCTCTTGCACATGGGCCACACACTACTGACTGAGCTAAAAACGTATTTTATGTTTAATGAGTAAATCACAATCTGCACAATGCATAGTATTTGAATAGTATTTCACCTCACAACTGTCAATATGTCATTTTATTATATGTGACATTGTTAGCATGCGCCCTCCCCAGACCCATGCATTCTGTCAAGCCAGACATTTTTGGTACCTACAGCAGGACTGAACTTTGGATAATAGCAGACGCGGTACCCGAAAATGGATTTCCTTTTTGTTTTAAGCAAAGGGTCATGTTATTACTCAACACTACATCTAAACTGCACTATCCTACAATTTATATTTCCTCACAATTTCTTCAACCTGAAATACTTACATCACCACTGTCACTTTAGATATAATTGCCTTTGCAGCCCCTCCTCCACCTCATTGTGTCTTCTCTGTGGAGGTGTTTGTCAGCATCACTTTGACAAGCCTCACGTCAATCGCTGTTGACATATCGTTGACATCTTCACTCCCGCTTTAAACGCTCCTGACATGCACTCCTGCTTCATATCTCGGGCAGAAATCTAATAAATTATGAATGCCTCCTATTCCCTTTTGGCCCACACGACACATGGACGATCATGTACGGCTTGGGCCCCTTGCTGAATGTTACATATTCTCTTTGTTTCACGGCCATTGAAGAGCCACAACATGATCACAAGGGGAGTAGTGTCTTGGGACCACTGGCTTTGAATCGCCTCGAACTGGATTTGTTTTATGCGCACAGTATGTTGTACATAATAAAAGCAACACAGTTCAGAAAGTTGCCTATGGCTTGTTTGCTTTGGTTTGCTCGTTGTTTCATTTTTTTTTTTTCCTGAAGAAATCCCTCTCTGTATGGAACAATATTGTAAAAATGTCTAGGTTTTTGCATGGAATAGACGAACGCTTGAAACTTGCCAAACACCTTCTCTATACCCGCTTACAAGAGACTTCACCAAGCTTTGATCATCACAAGCTCCCGCAGAACGCCACATGCTGTAATGCAAACAGTCTAAGGGTGGTCGGAAACAGAATGAAAGAGTATCTCAAATGTTTTTATTTAGTTAAGTTGTTGATAAGTACAGTCCAAGTATGATTGTGATTGTGCACTAGGGTGGGCTGTTGGATTTTAATGTGACAAAAGCTGCAACAAACATGTATTTGTCACATTTTATTTTACGTTATCTCTTTACTACATTGTATCTACCTCATTAAGTACAATGTAATAAACTGTGTAACAAAATGGAACATGTAATAGAACATGTAACTACTTGTACATACATAATGGTTAAGGTTGGGGTTAGTTACAGTGTAGTTTTATTATTCCAGTGTGTTATACAGTGTATTACATTGTACTTAATGGCTTAGATACAATGTAGTTAAGGGATAATGTAAAATAAAATGTTGCATTTTTGGTAGTTTTATATAAAGTAATGCTGCAATTTTAAGGGTCAGCAGGTACACATTACTTGGACTGATCTTTCCAAAACATGTGATTGGAAACAAAGTTAAACAATTGACCAAAAACCATTGTTGTAGCAGTCTTAACAGTTCCCCACTTTGTACTGCATACCTCCTGCATGGGCTGACAAAAAGGCATAATATGTTTAATTTTGTGTTCATCAAGTCAGCCTTGTTGTTGAGCCCTGCTAATGCCATTGTATGCATAGTAGAACTTGTTTGCCTTGAGAGACCGGTAGCATTTAGGCCCCTGCATGGCAACAATACTGTATCCACAGGGATCATTTAGGCGCAACCCTTTTAACACAGTAAGACACTTTTTCAAGGACTCTCTGAATATACAATACATACAAAGACAGGATTACATGTGTAACGGCAATAGTATGCAGATTCTAGGTATATAGTTTAATCTGCACATGTATATTGATAGATGGTGAATATATGCCAGTTTCGACCACATCTGAAATCAAAAGTACTGTCCTTACTGAATCTAAATGCATCCTGCTGTTTCCCTGCCACAATTTCACACAATAAGCCTCTATCTCTGTCAACAACCCGGCCCACTGTCCACTCCCTTGTATCCCATAGCCTGACAGATTGGCATTGTATATAACTTTGCCCCGATTTTGTCCTTGTAAACTACCCAACTGCTGTCCATATACTCATTGGGCCTGGGCACTGCTTAGCTAATGTGCAATCTAAGTGGGGTTTGGTTTACACAGATTTGGCTGCACTAAAATGGTCATTTCTCATAGACAAGGGTGTTATCTGATCCGCAGCAGAAGCCACTTAGACTTGCACTGGCTCTGTGTCTGACTGGCAAACAAACACCGGCCTATTTTTTACTGTTTACAAGGAGAGGGATAGACTGTATGAGCGATTTGGCTGCTCCACTGTTGTAGCGGTCAACAAAAATAGGCCGCAATTACAGCAGTATACTTTAACAGGAATAATAGGGATGTGAGGGAAAAGGGCTAGTCTTTTCAGAGCTTTGTTGTAAAACAGGTAACATGGGGGACGCCTTGTCTTTGTATTAGAGTAATTCAGATTTGTGTGTACATAATGAGATGTGTTTTTGTGTTTATAGGTCAATGTGGGTTTCTGAACCAGAAAAGAAAAACAATCAAAACATTTCTGCAGGATTAGATGTTGCTTATGTGTCTTTGAAAATGGCATTTTTGTGATTTGAATTGGGTCCAAATCGCATACAAATCACATTTAAGTCAATCAGCGATTGGTCAGTAGTAACAAACTTTAATTGAAGAAGTTACAAACCCTGCATTGATAGAAACACCAGTTGCACTTACATTTCTCAGAATATTTAATTTCTCATATAACTGCTATGAGTAGAAGTGTGAGCCTACGGCAAGACAAATGGTCCCTTGTACAGTACTGTATGTAGGATGCCAGTATGATATGGAACAATGAGCTGCTGTGATAGCGAATGGGTGCGTGGGCGTCCTGTCTGCATGCTATAGCACCAGCACCGGTAGCTCGTGGCTCAATAGACACGCAGATGGGTCACCGGGAGAAATGTCTGGTTGTGCCGAGTGACATCCGAAGATCATTACATCCAATCAGAGCGGCGCGGGGAAGTACAGGCCGATTGAGATGGATGCCTCCAGACTGCTGCCTTACAACTTTGAATAAATGAGGAGCAGGAAAACAGGGCAACAGAACAACAAAACCACAGTGTCCTTGCCATCCCTCAGCCACGGCCAGGAAAAATGTCCGCTCTTTTCTCCATGCTTAGATATACGTGTGTGTGTGTCGTTTGTATGTGTGTGGAATACAGGCTGGTGTGTTACAAAGAGTCTGTTGCCAATAGAAAAGGGAACAAAACATAAGAAATAATACTTATCTATGTTTTCTACTCTCAGCAAGTTGATATTGGTTTGCAGGGCATGTAAGGTTATGCACTCTTCTGTCTTTAAATGATTTTGGTACTGAGGATTGAGCCTTATTTCTTGAACAGCAGGGCCTAAACAAGTTTACGGTTTTGGTGTGGCATGGTTGAGGCTTGATTAGCAATTATATCTAACAGAAAGGTCATAAGATTGTAGGTAAATTAGGCAATATAAACAGCCACATAGTCTCCAAGAGTGAACGGTTGTCTGTCGTGATGTTTGAAGGTCTTGCCTATAGACTTGATTGAATCTATACTGGAGTGAATATTGATTATTACATTGTTTTACATTGTATTTCACAAATTTTAAGTTTATTTTTTGTAATAATACACAGTTATGTAAGGAATGTTGCATCTTTTCTTTACTCAGACAAATAGAAGATGCAATATTGCCAATACTGTATGCTTCTTCAGTATTATTTGTGTTATCTCCATAATGTCCAATCAGTTATAATAAAGGCATCTAGAGCAACAAATAAAAATAAGCTGTGATAGTACAGTTCAGCCTGAGGTCAGCAGTCACATGCTTTTCTCCATCTCCACAAGTCAACAGTTTCTCAGTATTGTCCTAGACTCTCTCTTGCTCTGAAACCTCAAAGACTTCTATTTAAAGCCCTTCTTTATTAACACAAACAAAATGCACATCTGTGTTTATCCCACGTATTTCCAAAGCAAACGCTGTCTGGCTTTATTTATAGGACTAAAAAACTTCCAAGGCTGACACTCTTTTAATTAATTGTGCTTTGTGATACCTGCCTGCCATCTTGTCAAAACAATACAAACATAATTCGTTCCCATTTTAAACGAGCAGGAGTCTTTGAGCCAATTTGACAATATTTTAAGAGTGATACTATGACTGTGATAAGGTGTCCTTGTCTTTTATTCTTCAAGCTTTTAAACAAATACTTTGTGCAAATACTGAACAAATTGCTATTGACTCAAATCTTTGCGATACCATAGTGTTATGTTCTAAAATACAAATATAAATAGTTTCATTTGGTTTAGGCACTTATTACGGTTTCAGCAAAGACCAGTCTATTATTATTATTATTAGTCTGGCTTGTTACTTAATACTGAGGGCTGGAGGGCAAACAGGTCATGTCCCGGATGAGTATTGTCTTAAATGTGATTTTGGAGTTCACTTCTAGAAAGTGTTGTTATTAATTTCATTTTACCACATTTACATAATTAGATCTATAAAATGTTATTTTGTTCACTATTTGTCTCCCAACTCCGTAAGGTTGCGCACATTACATACAATATCTTTTACATTTACCTTCAGCAATCTCCCGGCTTTGTCCCTTGCTTTCCCTGCACATACTAGCCCTGTAAGCCAGTCTAAGTAACCCCCTTGACATTTACACATCTGTACACACTGTTCTGTGTATCCAAGCTCCAGTGCACACATCCACTGTATAAGGTCTCCAGCCAGGCATTCAAATAACAGCTGTGATCAAGCGGGGGACATGCACATCTGAACCTGGATCTGGTCTGGTGGCGCTACAGAAAAAAAAAAAAACGACGTGCTTCTTGTGTTGGAGAGTAGATGTCTATCTTCGATCAATACCGAGGCACAATCTGGCCTTATCGGGCTCTGATACGCTGCACGGCCACTTTTCCACACCTTCCAGTGTCCTCCGGCATCCCATCTGAGAGCGGTGACAGCAATTATGGATCGCCAAGCTTTTTCCAATAAACAGAGCCCAAGCATAGGCCTAAAAGGGACAAAGTTACATTTTTACAATTTGCTTTTGAAGGCCAACTGTACAGGATTTTCTTTAGTTCAGACCTAACTTTAACTTCAGTATAGATTTTGTTTCTTGTTAGCTTTTCCGGGGGAGTGACTTAAGCAGTAAACAGGCTTGCCCATTAATCAGAATTAAGTGATTCAGTTCTCCCCATTTACTCTGCTGATGTGTCTTTGGGCAAGACACTTTTTCCAATAAACAGAGCCAGAGCATGGGCTGAAAAGGAGCAAAGTTACATTTTTACAATTTGCCTCTGAAGGCCAACTGTACGCAATTTTCTTCATTCAGCTCAAAACACAACCCAAGTTTAGATGAGAGACAAGAATGTAATTTTAATTTCAGCATTAGACCTTGTTTCTTGTTTGCTTTTTGGGTGTGACTTAGGAAGTAGAGCAGCTCGCCCATCAACCAGAATTCAGTAGTGCGATTCTCCCTGTTCATACTGCTTATGTGTCCTTGGGCAAGACATTCCATGTATCTTGCCTCCAGTGTTTACTTCTGAAGGAATGTATTAGTGCAAATGTGGTGCTGGTCAGGGAGACTGTTAGTGTGGTAATGTTTAAAGTTTTTCCTTAAGGCAACATGTGAAGTGAACAAATGATGAACAAGCATTTTGGGGAATCTTTGAAACATTGAAAAACTTTTAGAAAAGTAATTGTTTTAAATTATTAATTTACTTCTTCCCTCTAAGCATCTAGTCAATGCATCCCCAAGTCTCTATTCAAATGTGATTGCTCAGAGCTTCCAGTATGCACAAAAATAGCATTGATAAGAAAGCAAATATGACAGCATGAGGTTTCATTGCAATGCACTATTACGCCATTTATCCATTTTCCCCAAATATAAAGAAACTGTGTACAATGACGAGTTTTGGAGTGGACTTGTTTTCCTGGCTCCACCCTGAGTTTAACTAAGACTGATTCCCGCCATGTGCCATTGCGCCTCCATCTTCCCGCTGTGGTTTTGTCCCTGTTGAATTGCTCTTCTCAACAGGCAGCTGACCCGAGTGCGGCGCTGCCCAAGGCCTAAACTGAGAAGAAAAAAAGTCTCTCTATGGTCTCAAGACACTCGGAACAAATGCCACCATTGTACATCTCCGTAAGTCACTAACATGTCAGATTGCCCTAACTATGAATAGAAGTGGTTGTATATTCATTCTTGTGTTGTTGTCTCTAAGGACTGGTTTAACTAGCAATTTTTATGTTGTTAGTTTGTGGTTGGACTTCATAGAATTGGGAGGAGGTTTAGCTTTACATGCAGACTTTTTAACTCTGATCCCTCCTTTCCTCAATTACAGTTTTAAAGGAGAACCTGACATGTATTTCCTTTAATGCAAATTCTAAATGTAATTATTTTTGATATGCAGAAACAAAGATTGTCCAAATGATATACGAGTGACTGTGTTTAATGTCTCCTTCATAAACATTGCTGGCTTTTTCTTCTGTACAGCCTGCAGACAGATCCTATCTCTATTTAGGCCTGGCCGTTTTGAAACATTTTATGGAAAGTATTCTTTCCTTTGTATGTCATTTTCTTTGGCACTGCAGACTGATAAATCTGCAGTGCACTATTGACATATATTCACATACAGCTGACCAAGATTCAGCTAAGTCTAGAAGAGGATGATGGATTTGGTTGATTCCATACTTGGGATTTAGATTTCTTTGTTAAAATTGTAAACAAAATGGCTCCTAATGAACAATCAATTTCTGAATTAGGTGAAGGTGGTATGCCACAAAATCTGATTTGATGTTGAAGAGGTCAGGGAGGGACTACAGTAAGCAAAAAAAAAGAAAATACTACTTAACTATGAAACATTGCTTTGAGATTAGTAGTTACACAAGCTTCCATCTTGGTTCAGTTTATGTCAGGTATAGGTTTACTTTTTTCATATATTTTTTTTAATGCAAATCATGTATTGCATTTAGTATATACCCCTTTGTAGCATAGCATTAAAGATTTGGCGTGTGTTGTGAGGTATTGAAAGAGGGTATACTGGCACAATAAATTAGATGGCATTGCTGGGGAAGAAAAGCACTGAAAAATAGAAGGAGAGCGAGAAGAGCTGTGGATGTCGGCGGCCACGCTGGAGGCTCGCCATGGGCTACGTCTGACATCCCTGCTCTGACGGACTGATGAGATTAGCCTGACATTTTTCCCTTCCAACTTAAATTGCATTACCACGAGGATCTTATGTTAGGCAGATCTCCATATTATTCTCCGGGGATTTGGGTCCCATTTTGCTCCCTCTTGCCTTCTTCTGTCCTATCCTTTTTCACTCACACTCACAGCTGTGAAATCTTCTTTACAGCCTTGCATGTATTATCCGTTTGGCAGGATTCTATTTCAGAGGCGATGCATTATACTCGCCGCCATCTATCACCAATGTAAAACTAGAGCAGGCCCTAGTCCCATGCTGTGACATTTGATTAGTCAACTATCCTTGCACGCGGTACTGTTAACACGCCGCACTAACCAAACAGTTCATCCGCGGGGTCGCTGATAATTAAACATTAGCCGTTTGAAATCCCAACACAGACCTTGAACTGTACAGATTGGGGTCAGGGGAGACCGCTTTTTTTACTCCTCTACATCCGACCTTTGCATTTGCAGCTTCACCTTGACATTTAAGGTTAACTGACAAATTAGGGCAGCATTTTTTTTCTCTTTTTTTTTTTTACAAAGAGTGAGTTCCAACATAGCCAGCTAGTGTCACACAAAGGGGTTATGGAGTCTACCCTTTTCAAGGCATCCTCTGTCCAAGCTTGCTTCAACTGACTAAACAGAAATATGCCAATATAAATATGGCTTTATGCAGTTCATCATTCTTCGATGACCCATCACAACACACTTACAAACTGTTTAAAACTCCTCCCTCAACCAAAAATCCTTAAACTAAGATAAATGATGTCAGCTTCTTACATACCTGAAAACCTCTCCCTTTTGGATAACATATAGCGGTTATACCTTATTTGACATAGCCTTTAACTACATGTATTTTCCTCATTAAGTACGATGTAATCCACACTGTAACAAACTGTAATAACATGTAACTACATTGCACCCAACCATAACCCTGACCATTATGTATGTACAATGTAGATACATGTTATAACAGTTTGTTAAACACAATATTACATTGTACTTAATGAGGTAGATACAATATAGATAAGTAGTGTGACCTATTTAGCTTATGAATAAAGTGGTAGACATGTACATACATTTAATGCTTTGTTCTCTAATCAGTATGACACATCTTAATTAACATTGCCAGTTTATATTTTTTGACATTATGACGTCTAATGGTTTATATATAATTTAAACTTGACATTTGACACTCACAACATCAGGGGTCTTTCAAGTTGATGCTCACCCACTTTAAAGACTTGGCATAACACAGGATCAGTAATATAAATGAATACAGTCTGGGAGCCAAAAGATCCATTCATTTGTCAAAGGAGTAAACTGTCAGTGATTGATTTGAGCTGGAGCCACTCTCATAATGAGCTGTGTGTTTGAAGGCTCCAGCAGTGATGGAGTGATGTCACCTGTTTGATGAACATATCGCCGCTGATACTGTGAACCAAAGCCATGCCCTTATGCCACCTCCTTCCTACAATCCCCTCACCTGATTTACCACCGCAAACCGCTCGATCATTTTTTAAAAACTCCTGAAGAGTCATTTCCGCTTGACTTGAATTCAAGGAAATTAAACTTGAGAGAGAAAGTAAAGGTGGAGTGGGGGTGTGGTTGAGTTATTGGTGATGGTGACTTTTGAACTAATTGAGTAGTATTTGGTGATGAAGATATGTAGCCTGTACAGGGCAGTAAAAGCTCTAAGAAAGGATTGATCATTTAGTTTAGGGGTATGCTTGCTGCAAATAAATTTATTTCTCAGCTGATAAGTTAAAAAAAGGTCATGGCAACATTAATTGACTGCTATCTCTCTTGTGTATTTATTAGCAGTATTTTTTTATTCACATTGTTGTTCAATATCCTAAAGAAGAGGCCATGATTTTAATTTGGCAAGTGGTTAGCACTGTCACACCTGTTGTGGAGTCTGCATAATTCTCTATGTACCTTATCCCGATACATTCTCTATGGAAGTTACTCCAGCTTCCCCATCCACCAAAAGGTTTCACAAGAGGCTAATCCAGCACTGGGGTCGACTACCGGAGCACCAAAAATGGCTTAAATGCAGGGGACATTAAATTACCACTATCTTAACACTGATTTTGCGTGCCATCTAAATTATCAAATTGATTTAATGTACATGTGTATACACTTACAGTGTCTAATGAACAAAATATTATAAGTAAAACTTGTCAATGTCTTTTGAAATGTCCACATAATTTGTTTGTACACACACTGGTTAAATAAGATAATAGTGATGATGACAGAGAGCTGTGTGTATAGATTATGTAGGCATTTAACTCTCAAAAACTTACAGTGAGTCTGTAATTCTGCTCCTCCTCATTTATTGAATTGTTTTATTTAAAATCCATTCAAACTCTGTTTTTGGGTCCCTTTTTATTGAACAAACTGGAACAAAATGTTTGTAATGAAAGCCCTATACGTTTGATATTGGTGTCCCCTTGTTCCTTTATTGTTAATTACACCTTGTAGGAGGATGATAAATGATAGGCCCTGTGTCACTGTCCTCCGTGCTGCCTATGCAAAACTCCAGCCGAGCAGCAGGTATCATTTGCACCTTGTTAAAAGTTGGTGGTAAGCTCCCGCGGGACAGGAGATCAGTGCCGACCTTGAGTCCCTGCGCCGGATAAAGATCTTTTCCATATTCATCCCAGTCCGGAAACCATGACTTACCAATCATTAGAAAGCTTATAGATTCAGAGTCCCTGGGCCTTCTCCATTTATCATGCAGCTAGTGATAATGGCTACTCCACTTACATACTACATACAACTGCTTCCCTCCCAATATTTTCAATTAAGCCAAGCAGGAGGTGCAACCTACATTTTAAGCTATTATCACTGTGCTAATATAGCTTAATTGTTTTTTTCATTCTTCTGTTTTTATTTCAATTTGCAAGCTCAGTCACTAATGTTGGTCAGAAAGGCCTGGCTCACAATCTTCATTCCAGTTTATCAAACAAGGTTATCAAAGGGGTTGAGGTCAGGGCTTTTATGGACAAGTCAAATCATTCCACAACAAAGTCATGAAACCATGTGTTTCTAGTCTTACTTTGCATAGAATCACTGTTGTGTTTGACTATAAATGGCTTCTACAATTTTCCAGGTTTCAGTTCTTAGACTTGGAAGGCAGGTCATTGCTATGGGGAGTTTGCATATTCCTCTCTTTGTCTGGGTAGGCTCAGTCTAAAACATTCATAATCCTTCAACTAGCTACATTGTGAACAAGGTTCTGATCGCAGTATTGAAGGATAGTCAAATGCAGAAGACAATACAGTAAACTTAGTCAGCTTACGTACAACTCCACACAATTTCAGTTTAGCTTTAACAGGAAGTGCGACTTTAATTATCACCTATCATGACCGTGCTAATTGATAGAGTTTTTTTTCTTTACACTGATGCCCTCGTGCATGGGAGTGCTCGGACAGGCTGCTCTCACAATTATGGAAATGGAATTAATGATGTGAGGCGCCAACACACATTTAGCTCGTGCTAATAACATGTTAGGCATAGTTATTACGAGGTTGCTAAGAGAAATAAAGATAATTTATAGATCATTGATTTCATAGGTTTCTGAAGTCATTTTTCACCACAGGAGAGAGAGAGTTAGCTAATGTAGGCAAGATGGCTGTAGAATATAGCATTGCCTATAGGAAAATATGTATGTATGTGTATTGAACTATAGGCTGTAAAGCTCCAAACGGGGGCAACGTTACCTAAAACAAAACCCACAGAAGCTCTATCCTTTATTTTATTCCAGTCTAGGCCCTTAACTCTAAGGGTGGATTAGAGGGTTAAAGGGGTAACTTCCGGATTAACCCTGGGGTTTTGGTATCACTAAGCTTGTTCACTTCTTATCAAAGTATTTGTCAGTGAACCAAACCTTTTAACTTAAGTCAACTTTACCACACTAATGCATTTTTAATTCAAATGTGATATGTATTGCATCAGATTGTCCAGTAATAACTTGAAGACATGACTGCATTTGCCTGCATATACGGTCTAATAGATATTTTACTTTGAAGATATGATAAAATTGCCATTCTAAAAGTTGGTAGTGCAAGTAGAAACACAATAAGAATGGGTTACTGTGTTAGATTAAAATTTAACTATAGACATCATTTAACAATAACGATTGAACTATAAATGTCAGTGCTCATCTTAGAAATCTACAACTTTCAAAAATCCTTGCAATTAAAAAGAATTTAGAATGACAGAATGGGTAAAAGTCACGTGACACAGTTTTACTCCCAGATTTCAAATATTAAACACCATATCCAGTCAAAATGTATTCTGACTGACTTACATCGTAGTATCTCTCTTTTCTTTTTTTTTTTGAATTTCTAAAACTTCATAAGACACTCCAATGATTAATTTCTCATCTCCACATACTTTCCAAGAACGTCAGGAGCCTTTGAACAAGTTGAATCCGTTTGAGCTGTCAGTTTTGGAGACAGAGCTCAGAGGGTAAAAAGCCTCAGGGGTAGATGGTGGCAGAAGAGACGTGTTGCCATATTGTTGCAGCATGAGCGTCAGAGTCTCGTGGGAGAAAGAGAAGCAGTGCCAGGACATCTCCGGCCCACGTGGCACCGCCTCTACCACGCTTATCTGCCTGTTTGATGTTTGTATGAAAACTGTTGATTGAGTTCTTTTAAGTTGCCCTTTCAACTTAGCAAAGAATATAAAAAAAAACATTGTATAGTATGGTGGAGGGTAGCCATTCATTCACTAATTTCTTATGGTGCCTGGAGCCTATACCAGTAACGATGGGCCTTACCCCCAGTTTCCACTACATGCGGCCTTGCACTGATATGCCATGGAAGAACTCAATTGCACACCCTTTGTAGAGTAGATTGTTTCCACAGCCATAACTAGCTACCGAAGAAGACTACATGTAAACACACTAAGTTTTGGTTAATCAAATACATTCCTGTTTTTCCTTTTGACCCAATATATCTTAGTAAAAGAGAAACAATATGATTAAAGTGTCTTGATGTTATATTATCATGTCTTATTTTAAGATTTAGTAGAAACACAGGTGATGTACGCTAGCCCCTAACGGTGCACCTGATGGATTCTTACAACTGGGTCAATGAGATTTACGGAAAGTTAAATCAGGCTTGTGGGTCAGTAGGCAATGAAAATGCGCTAAAGTCATTTACAACACTTTTTTCAAAAAGTGTATGTTAATAATGAGAGAGTTTGTCCGACACTTTATCTAAGGATGAAATGCATCATTGTTACAAACGACCAATAAACTAAAAAATGATATAGATAAAGTCTGCTTAGGAAATTCAGAACCAATTTCTACTAACAATTAATTTAAATGTGGCTTGCATAAATTCTACAGGTAGCCTACATACTGTAAGTCGGTCAGTTGGATCACCAAAAATCAAATGCTAATCTTAAAACTTTCTCAATTTGTTTGGATTTATTTTATTTTATTTTTAACCTTAAACCATAAAGGTCCCACTGAGATTTCAGAATCTCTCTTTCAGGGGAGTCCTGGCTCCAATGGGGGAAGTTTAATGAAACATAGTTATGGCTGCAGAGCAACAACACTTTATTAAGTAGATCTTTAAGCTTTTAACACAACAGCTAAAAACTTCTGCTTGATACACGCTAAAGCTCCACACCTGCCTAATTCAAACTAACACAGTGCTAATTTGAACCCATAACTTCCTTCCATCTGAAGTTCTCTGTCTAAATGTATTCTGTGTAGGACTTCTTTGGCTGCCTCTCTGAGTCACTTAACCCTTCTGTCTGACCCTCTCTGAGTGGCTCACTGCGCAATGGAGGACTGCACTAGTTTCTAAAAGGTATTTTCTCCATACTTCAGAAACTTTCCATTCTCCACAGAAGTCAAAATGGCTCAGAGTTGTAGATGCATGGGGCGAGTCCCTTGTGAACAATCTTTCTTTAGAAATGGGAAAGTTCTTGTCACGTTCTGTGTGGATATGGACTTTTGATGGCTTCATTATTTGCCATGGAACTTGTCTCATTTAGAAACCTCTAAGTAGAAAATGTTTGGGGAAATAAATCATTAATTTTGTATATCATGTTCTTTTAAAGTTAGTTGTGACTTTAGTTGAAGACCAAGTTAGAATTATAGAAAACAGATTTTATTTATATTTTTAAGATTTTTTACAACTAATTAGAATAATAGGCTACATACAAAAATATACATATCATACCTATTTTTTGTTATAGATACTAG
>JAVQKG010296609.1:0-11321 GCA_036025885.1 Hypseleotris bucephala
AATGGCATTTGGTTATATTTTACCAAGTATATTTACATTTTTGTACATTCAGTGGCCACTTTATTAGGTAATATGGGTTCAACTGCCTGTTAACACAAATAGCAGATTTGTGAATCACCAAGTATCAGAATGAAGAAGCAAGGTGACTTGGAGAGTGATGGCCAAACTAATCAGAAATAGTAGAAAGTAATTTTAATAACAACCAAAATCTGCAAATTACTATTTATAAACGCACAAACCTTAATGCAGATTGGCTACAGGAGCAGGAGACCACACTAAGGACCATTTTATTAGGCACACGGTCTACCTAATAAAGTTGCCAGTGACTGTATGTTGCAATTATAGGCTCTTAAAGCAAACTGATCTTCAAGACTTTTCATAATTTTACTGTATATTCACTGTGTAGGTCATTGGCTTATATTTGGTTTCAATATATTTACAGGGTTAAACTTTAAGCCAGTTATTGAAAAGTGAAAGCTGAAAACCAAACCGTATTATGTCATGATGCAACCATTCTCAAATAATGCTCCTCTGACAATGAATGCCAGACTTAACGGCACAAGCACAATGCACTCTCGGATCATATTTCCAGACAGACGAGTGCAGTCTTTCTCCTAGCTCCTAGCAACAGTGTGTAGTAACATTCACTTTCTTGTAAAACCTAAAACGTTTTATTAGTCGGGTCCCAGATAAAGCTCTCCAGAGAGATAAGCCTTTGACATCTTTCCACCATAAACGTAATTGTTTTATCTTAATTCTTTTATCTGGGGATTTGTATCACGTTGTGTTGACTTACCCAAAGCAATGAGGCCAAACAGGAGTCCTAGAAGGAGAAGGCCGAGTAGGAGGAGACCCAGCAGCCATTTCCACCAAGAGCAACATGAGTCGGAACAGCAGCAAAATCCCCCACCTCCGAAAATCCCACTGTCCCGTCGGATTTCTAAAGAACAAGTTTATTAGTTATAGTATTTCCAGTAGTGTGGATAATGTGAGAAAAACATGCAAAAGTATGTACTGTCACAACGATGGGTGATATTTTGAAAAAGTACAAGAAGGGAAATTCATTTTTAGTTAATGAAGAAATATAAAGCTCTAGACCCACTGGTCAAAATTTAAGGCCTGAATTTTGGACTAAACTAGGTCTAAACTAGGACTATACCCGATCGAAGCAGGACTACACTCGGACTTGACCTAGACTACAATGGTAGAACCAAACTAGATCTAAATTACAACTGACTGAACCAATTTTGTATACACCAAACTAAACTGGTACTAAACTAGGTCTAAATATGGGACAAACATAGGCCTAAACAATTATAATTTAGCGATTTTTTTTTCATATTTAATTTAAGCCCACCCACCTATAACCAAACCACAACATTATTGCAATACATGATGTTTCTTTTAAAATAGATACCATGCTACCAAAATTGCCATAAATATATAGATTTTTTGTGGCTATGGTGAAATTAGTGAAATTTAAAATACCTGCATATGTGGCTTTGTCTTTCATCAAAACTCCAGAGCTCCCATCTGGAAAGTACATAAACAGACATAAAGCACTTTGATACTAACACTGACACTATGAATGTTGGCGTCGTCATGCTGGATATGTCACTTACAGTAGTTTCCAACGTCGGCCTTGAGCTGAGCCGCTTCACCGTAGCTTGAAATAAGTTTCTCCTTCTTGATGGAGTCTCCAGACAGAGAGCCTGCACAGACATTTATCATAAACAATTTAACATTAAAAATTCAATAAAATGTTTTAGCTTGACACATATGGCATTGGTATGGCATTAATGTACTGCTGGCAAACTTTTGAAAGCACATGAATGAACTTTGATGATAAATTATTTATATAAAGATGAAAACGCATTATTTAATTTAGTGCGATTTGTGCCTAATAAAATATAATTAGATGAAACTGTTTTCATGCCTCCAATCAATCAAGTTTTTGCAGCAAACAAATCCATATAAAGTTAAAGGTGCAGTGTTCATTGATTTGGCGGCACCTAACTTTGGGTATTGCAACTGTAAAATTCACTTTTTCTATTTCAATTTATTTTTTGTTGTTTGCATTCAATATAGTTGTTAATGCCATGAAAAAAGTATCACTTAAAAATCAAGCAAGTACTCACAAAAAGCTTTGTTTAATGTATGTGTAACTTACCCCCTCCAATATGCACACTGCTGCCGCTGGTGAACTGTTTTCCACTGTCTTTGGCCAAGATCAGTGTCTCTCCTTCTCTCTTGCCAGAATAATTCTCCTTATCTGAGAGTACAAACTTCTTATAGGATTCATCTGTCTGGGATCTAGTGGCTGACAACAGAAACTCACGTTAGTATGGTATTACATAATATTGTAGGGTCAACAAATTACATGTATTTTACCTGTGGAAACTCCAGAGCCAATGGCGACACCACTGGACACATTTTTCTGTACTCCATATCCTATTAAGGACATGACCAAAACAAAACACACATGTAAAACAATATACAAAAGTTAGACCATAATTGTCATATTAATGATTTGTGCGCACCTCCCATGCCTACACTCATGTTGGCTCCACTGGTGGTGAGCAAACTGCCAGACGTTGGTGCCAGATTATTCTGAAAACCATAGACTGGGAAAAACATGCAGAATATTTAAAACTACTATTGATTTCCCAATTTCCAAAAACATTTTATAGATATGTTTAACCGGGGATCATTGCTCCACTTGCCTTGTTTTTGTTTTGTGCAATATAAAGTGTGTCATAATTCTTTATTGGGAGCATTTGTAACCAAGTAAACAAAGTCAGAATGTCTAAGTGGATTTGAAGACTTTTTGAAAAGTCAATTGTCATGTCATTAATCATTAGTGCATAATTTAAATTTAAAAACACAATGTACCGCTGTATATTTTCCAGCATCAGAACATATTGAAGATCTAGTCAATCTACACTAAAAAAAACTTCTAGAGGACTTGGGTCAGTTCATTGGATCGCATCCACATTCCAGTAAAATTGACAATGATAATAAACTTTGTCTTTTTCATATTTTCATCCATAATAAGTTACTGTATGAATTAATATTGGCCTAATAACTTAGTTCAATAACTTTAATTTCAATCTTAAACTGCTGTTGCTAGAGGTCAACATGCATGTCCTTCTGAGCATTTTAATTTTTTATATTTTTATGTTATAAGCTATACTATTTTATCTGGAAGCCATTTTACATCAATCTTTTAAATTTTCTCATTCTTGTGTATGACTAATTTAGTGAAAAAAAAAAACAAATTCAAAGAATATCAATCCACTGCAAAACAATGTGAGAGCAATATTAAATCTGCATTCATTATTCACATGCAATGATTAAAACAAACATGGCAGCACGTTATACTGATCCCAAGATACATTTTTCTTTTTACCTGACAGAGATGATGGCGAGGCCGGGCTGAGTGGCACAGATCCTCCCATGTTGTTGGTGCTGGCTTGGTAACTGTAGCTTGTGACTCCAGCAGTGCCCACAGATGAAGAGGGCAAAGTGGCAGTTGTCCATGTGAACCCTGGCAATGGGACATCCAGCGTTGCATTGTCATATTGGGCCGACCTTATTGTAGAATCGTGGTAGCCTGATTTGACGCTAACATCATATTGGCTTGATTTTACCCCCGAGTCGAAATGTTCAGGTTTTAGCCCAAGACCATATTGCCCAGATTTTAAGCTCATGTCATATTGGCTAGACTTGTAGCCGGTGTCGAATTGCCCAGAGGCTAGACTGCCACTGTATCCACCTGCTTTGACACCTGTATCATAGCGACTTGATGCTACGCTAACGTCATATGCACTTGTCTTTAAGCCTGTCCCATATTGCCCTGACTTGGCGCTCTGTCCCGTACTGAATTGACCAAAAGATATGGTGTTGTCGTAGAGGCCAGTGGTGTCAACGAAATGGTCCGACCTCAAGCCAGCGTCATACATGCTCGAAACTGCGAAGAGAAAACATATGGGTAAAAAAGGTAAGACAGGAATTTTTGTGCAAAGCTGTAAATGCAAACCATAAATAGAGAATCAATATGGGAGCCATCTGAAGGCTGGGTTAGGTAATAACATCTGGTTTTCTGTGAGGCTTGGTTCAAAGAAGAAAACATATAAAATATTTTTAGTATAGCCAGAGAATGTGTTTTTCAGTTATACCAAGACTGACATTGGCTCTAAAATGCACAACAGAAAGCATACTAGGCTATTCTAAACTATGGGTTTTGAATTAAGTTTACTGAGTTATTGTGACATTTTAACATTATGGCAACAGCTTAACCATTCTTGGTGTCTGGTAACAACAATATCTTAACAAATTCACAAACTCATCTCATATTGATTAAAATGTTTAGAAAGTAGATAAAGGTATTTCAATTGTTACTAATTCAAACATAAACAATTATATTCACCTGAGTTAATTACTGGAATATCCAAAGATGTAATCTCTGAGAAATGACTTATAATTTACCTTTTTTGACAAAGCACTCTTGCTTACCCATACATGAACACTTTTAAAATAATACATATTTGTTTACATTTTATTCAATTCAGAAAAGAATTACATACATTTTTTGGGCCCAGACTTTGTATGCTATATCTTGGTGGTATCACAGTTTTGGCTCTGGCCTGTCATTGAAGAATATTAGTGTATGTAATTATGGCTGTAAAGTGAGCTCATCATCAGCTAAATCAGTTTTGCCCAAAATGTAACCTACACACTTTAGAACTATATCTGTATTTTGAGTCTGCTGTTCTTTGGAAACCCTTCAAAGGTCTACTAAATTAGGCCTAACAGTGTCTGGAACAAGTTTTCATTGTTCAACGCCTACTTGCAGACGACATTACTAAACAAGCAGACCTCTAAATATTGTCTTTATCTTGCATATGTACAAAATGCTTGGCTGGTGACTCAAAGATGCTGATAATAAATGATAGGGGCTAGATGAAGCCATGTTTGGGCTGTGAGACATAGTGAGTGTGAATGAGCTCATGAATACCTGACTGAGTGGCCACTGAGACTGTTTTGGGCTCCGCGGTGACCTTTTTGGGGACAGGGAGCGTGATGGAGGCGCTGGAGGAGCGGGTAGGGCTGACGCTGTTGGAACGTCCTTTCAAAAGCTTCTTCACGTCGTCCAGCTCTGTCCCTGAAACAATACAGTCACAGTTTACATCAAGGCATTTTTAAAGGCTTAGGCAAGTCTCTGTTAGCTGTTCATGACTTAGACTAGTGAGAATGCTTTGTTCAAACAAGCTGCTTGACATTATATCTTCTGAAGATATAGGCTGGCAAATCAATATCACCTTCTAACGTTTTAATGTACGTACAGTAGGCCTATATATCTTTTGGCTTTGCTAAACAGGATTCATAGAAAATGTAGTCATAGAAAATCAGGGAGTAATATTTGGCACACTATCCAGATTCAAAACTTATAAACAAAACTAAAAACTGTACAGAGTACCGTCGCCCATCTCTGTCCCTGAAAAAATATTCTGCATTCTCTATTTAGTCCTGGATTGAAACCCATGACACCAAGACAAGCTGTGCAATAAGCTCTGTATGTGGGCTGCAGCTTTACCAACTGAGCTTAATGAGGCATACCAGTATCATCTTTTAAATCAGTTAAATGGTCTTTGTAAGTCAGTTGTTTTTTTGCTTATTTGTCATTTTTCATTAGATTAATGTTTTTATTTTAATAGTACTCCACTGTTCTTGAGGCTATTTTTTTTTCACTTCTAGATAATATCGTCTTCATAAATCCTTAAAAGTCTTCCTTCCTCCTTGTTACCTTCAAATCTTTATTGTCTCATTTAATTTATTCCATATTAACCATCTATTTCCCTTGTAAAATAATGTGGCTCCTGTTTTAGCAGAAATTTGAAAACATTTTGAAACCGAGCACCCCCTAAAGTATTTATGTGGTGTTTTACAATCAAATTAAATTCTTGTTTAAAGTAATGGATAGCAAGAACAACCAACAGCTATTTCGTCCCATAAAGATACATGTTTAAAAAAGATTTGTGGACATGCCATACATCAAAGTACGTCGTATCCTTGCTATGATGTATATTTAACTAATATGTTCTGGACCTAATGACAGCAGTGACATGCGAGCTCGTCATGGGTGGTTAAAGGGGCGCTTTGGTGATGGCATATGCAGACTGGTATTTGACCCAACCCTGACCCGGCCATATCTGTGTCTCTACTTGTCTCTCGTGGCGTCACAGCTGAAAAGGGGCCCTATCAAATTGATTTAATGATACACATATAGCTTACTGTGCGAAGAAACCTACTGAAGGTCAAACCAAGCAGCAGAATAAATAAGAAAGGTGATTTAAAGGTTTAGTCCGTAAGTTTTTAATGCTCTCTCTGACTCTGTGATGACTTTTATCCCTCCCCTGGCATATACAGACACATCAGAACAGATTTTGTGGGTTACCACTTCGACCAATAGTAGTAGAGTTTTAGTCCCTCCCTTGACCTCTACAGATAACTTACTTTACATCATAGAACAGGGTCAAGTAGTCAATTTTTATTTTCTTAGTTCATAAAACCCACATACTTAAACTTGTTCATGGTGTGATTATGAAGTATTTCAAAAATTGTGCACTATTTGATTTTACATACCACTAGGGTTTAAGAAAGATACATTCAGAACATTCAGTGAGTGGCAGTTCTGTGTGCCTGCTTGATGCCAACGGTCTGAAACTGGTTTGAGACAGTGTAAAAGCCATTATAGCTCAGAAAACCATTTGATATATTACCAGTAGGAAAATCTCTGAACTCACAAGATGACTCAACATGGTGTACCAAATAAGTTGGCCAGCAAGTGCATGGAATAAAACAAATGGGGCATACAAATTAGGGGTTAATTGTTGAAATAATTGCACTTGTAAACCAGCAGGGGGAGCTTGTCTAATGTTTGCCAGTTCCTGACCTGAACTGAGGTGACTCAAGTGTGCCATTGTTTCCAACACATTTACTTTTCTACCTATTTGTCCCTCTTTGCACAAACACAATGAAAACAATCCCATTTGACTCCAGTTTCTTCCCCAGCATTTTTTCCCGTATCTCCTCCTATATATCTACAATGTGCACATGTGTAACTAATCTGGATTTCACTGTCCCAAACGTGCATGTGAGAACAGGAGGAGAAGGAATGCTTTGGGAATGATTGAGAACGCTTTTTTGACAAGGACATAATTCAAAAATACTGTTCGAATAGACCCCATATTCAAGTTGAATCGGATAAAGATGCTTTTGTTGCTTCAAAAGGGGTTGCGTAACTACGGGCAGCAGCAAATCCCCATGTCTCAAACTTTCTCTTACATCTGGAAGCCGTGGGAGACGCACTCTGCAGCCTGGCTCGAATCTCGCTCTCTGCAAGAAATGTGCAAAAAGAATTTAAATTTAATAAAAGTTAAGACTAGACTATTCACAGTCAGATGGTCAGATGTAATGCATAGAAATGTGACGTACCTCGGCTCTCACTTCTTCCTCTTGAGCTGCCAGAGCCTAAGAGGGAAAAAACAGACAAATAAATTAGGTTGGAAGAAAATGAAGCAATCGCAGTATGTATAAATACGCTCATATGGTTGTCATTCACACTCACAATAGTTTCCATAGTCTTTCCGTGTAAATTCGGGAGAGGAATTTGCACTGGAACTTCCTAGATAAAAAAAAAAAAAACGCAATACAAAAGTGAGCAGGACTGAAAAAACAAAGCCCTTTTGCCCTTTTTCTTCCTTCACTCTGTTTTGAAAAGAAACTCACTTGACAATGCCAATTCAAACTGCTCACTGCCACATTATTACAAGGAGAGGTAGGTACTGAGGTGGGACAAAGTATCGAAATACAGATATATAGAGTTACTATTTTGGTAATTCTTTATCAATACTCCAAGCTTATGTATTGAATTGATATATCGGAAATAGTCATTGTCTGTATATTTCCAAAATTAAAGTTTGTGAGATACAGTTGAAATATTCACCGTTCCAGTTGTGTTCAGATGTATTTCATTAAAGAAAATGCATTAATTGAAATACTGATTAAAAACTGTATTAATTCCTTTAAAAACAATGATATACAGTATTGTTGGTTATCATGTTCAATATATCAATTATGGCAGTATGGTCATATTGTGAAATTATCAACATGTATCACATATCGTATCGAATCATGAGGTACCTTGAGGTTCCTAGCCCTTGTAGGGACAGCAGCCAAATGATTAGGTAAGAGTATTGTTAATAATATTACCCAAGCAGAAGTAATAAAACTATTTTTCTACACACCTCTTACAATAGCATACACATTTTCACTGCATACACTGATTTCATGGTGAGTATATTTTTGGCCAAATGTGAACAATAGCAAGGCAGAACTAAAAACCTCAGCCTTGTGCCCTTCTGCTTCCTTCACTCTCTCTGTTTATAAAACCACTGTTTATGCCAACTCAGCTCAGCAGCATAACCTGTCTCCAGACTGGCTCAACAGTTGTCACGTGGTAACTGAAAAATACTTATATGTGTTGTTGGCCATTCTAAAAGAGAATAGGTAAAAACAACAAATTGAGATTCAAATAAGAAAATGTCTATAACAGTACCAATATTGCAAATCAGGATTATCTTGAATTGCATAAGTATTTTTTTATGTTCTGGGTTCTATTAATACATATTAGTACATACTGTGAGGTTGCTCAATACAAATGTATGTTTATCACATAAATGTAGTAATAAATGCCTTAAAGACTAAACATTTCTCAAGCACTTTACTGAGAAATAACACTAAATTTGATTTAGTACTGTCTGCCTTTTTTGTTTTGCACCAAGAAAGTTAGTATGTCAAAATGCACACCCAAATATTGCTAGTCATATTGTTGTCACAACAAGCATACCCTAGTTATTGCATATTCATGTTTTTCTATGCATTCCTTTAAGTATACCACAGACTTTTCACTGGCTACATTGGTGTTTTAAAGTCTAATAACAATAACAATAGCTCACCATCATATCCAACAGAGCGACTTGATATAGCCTTCCTCTCTCTGAAGGCCGGGGACAGTCCTGTAGACGTGCTGGCCGCCTGTGTCCTGCGTGTTCCCCCCGTGGAGCTGCTGGACCTCACTTTTGTGACGGAGCTGACCATGTAACTGCCCCCGCCCCCTCCACTGCCGTACCCCTCCACGTCCAGGAACCCCCCGCCCACGTCACCCCCGCCCGAAGAGTCCCCACTCAGGTACACCCCCGAAGAGGAGGCATAGGTGCTGCTGTTCACACCTACAGACGCTGCAGGGAGGAGAGGAGAGAGATATTTGGGTTGTTGAAAATTATTATAGTGCAAAAAAAAAGCTGACTAGTAATAAAGTACATAAAAAAGTACAATGGTGCTCTAATTCTGCAGTAATCCTTGAAAAAATCTTTCATAGTCTCAGTTTCACTAAATGTATCACTAAATTATATGCATTTAACTCAGATGGACTATTTCACATTTCGAGACGCTGTGTTTTTTCTGTTGGCTTTTTTAAAAAATACAATCAGCTTTAACTCACACATTCTAGATTGTATTTGAAATTTCTTAAATTGTATCAGTGTGAAATAGTCTATGGTATATCACATACAGTATATATATTAAAACATTCTAGTCTCTAGTGTAATTGCTTGTTATTTTTAGGTATAATTACAGGGCCTACATCACTCAAGATTACTCAAAATCTCCAGTGGCCAAATACATGTTGGTTTAAAAGTGTTGGCTTGTCCAGGAAAAAAATGGTAAATGATGAGGCCATTTATGGGATGATATGATATTTTGAGGAAATCATAAATCCTTTCTAACATCTCAGTACTTGTATTCTCATCCTAATAATCTAAAACAAAACTATTCAATCAGAATTCAGACTTGACAAAATATACAAACACATCTTTAGCTGCGTTTAAATACGTATTGGAAACATGCTTATCTCTTTTTGTGCCTGTGACGACCTGCTATTCATTAAAAATAAATTGTTTAAAGTGCAGTGTGTACTTTTTGGCAGCATCTTTTGCTGACGGTTCATTTTCACACCTAACGTTCATCTGATCACCTACGGTAGCCTTGCTGGGACATGCTGCTGTCTAAGAACGTAGAGTGGGAATTTGAGAATTGGTTTCATGTGTCCTGACATATTTCTGAAGAGGCATGAATGCATTTCTTGTGTAGCAATGCTCCTTTTATTTCACAATGGGCAGTTGTATAGTATACTACACTTTAAATGTTAAGCTGTTGTCTGGATACTAAAATAAGATAATGCTAAAAATTGACAATCTGATTCTGTTCTATGATATTAAGTCATAATAATTATTTTACTTCAGTCCCTCCCCTGGCCGCTAAAGCAACACCAACTCACAGTTTGTGTGGGCTACCTCACCACTCATAAACCCGACTACTGCTGGTCAGAGTGGTGGTCGACACAAACTCTGATATGATTTAGTTAAATGTAGTAGTGGGAACACCTCGTGAAATCTATCATCATTTGACAGTGATGTTGCTGTAGAAGCCAGGGGAGAGACTGTAGTTTAAAAAAAAATGTCACAGGCCAGGATCAAAACAATTGCTTATTTTACGAAATCTCCTAGAAAAACACCTTATTATGCTTTTTCCTATACTGTTTTCTTGCACACTTTAGTACCCTTTTGCTTTGCTGTTCTCTAAGTCAATAAAACGATTTGTGACGTTGAGTACATTTTTACAGCTTACTTAACCAGCGCCTACTAAAACCTTTAAAAAAAAACTTAAAACTCTGATTCATCCCTGTTTCTTTTGCCCGAGTGGAAATTGTAGCTCTCACATGAAGAGAAATAGGTTCCACCGCTGTTCTGGGTTAAGACATTCTTTTCCAAGCCCAGCCCTCCCGCTCCACTCGACATATTCCTGTGATTTGATCCACCGGTTCCCTCTAGCAACAGCAGACACAAGGCAAAACAAAAAAAAGAAGTAGTTAGTCATCGGGGGAAACTTCCTACAAATCCACATAGCTATAATTATTCTATTATGTTTGGGTTTTTCTCTGTTGATATAGAAAGAAGTGAGAAAAAAGAGGAAGGCTTACTTGGTGGGAGAGAAGTCACTCGAGTTGAAGATGAGATGGATTCTGTAACAACTGCTTGAACAAAAGACAAAGAAATGATTAGTGTATTTTTTTTTTTTGATCAAAGTCTTTTTATTGAACAAATACTGCATTTAGCAACAGTTACAACGATATTGGTAAACATTTTTGTTTTTTTCTCCCCGAACCCTACCCTTCCATTGCAATACAACTCCAACCCAGC
>JAVQKG010296630.1:0-11930 GCA_036025885.1 Hypseleotris bucephala
AATTATGACAGAATACCTACTTAACATCATAGTACAATGTCCAATAGTCATTTTCAAGCTTTTTTTAATTTTTTAATTTTTATTTTTTCAATTCTTCATTTAAGAAACCTTCTTCCGAAATTACTCAATAAGTTTAAAATATTCTGTTACTGACAAAACATATCCAACTTGGGGCTGAACTCTTGTTTTTCACCCAAATCTCTGCAAATGAATAATTAAATCCACCCCTTTGACTTTTTTTTTGTTGTGAGATCAGTGAAGAAGCAGCATTGGGGGCAAACATATGCCACTTGCACATTAAGTCTTCATCACAGGAGAAAGGCTTTTATTGGCAGCTGTAGTTTCGACGCGGTGCCAACAAGAGCCAGAGGACTAAACAATGACAATAATGAGACTATAAGAACAGGTTCAACAACAGCACAAGCACCACGTAACACATCAGTACATCAGCCACCACAAGGAAACAGGAAGTAGAATGTGAAATAGACCAATATCTACAGTTGGCATCACTTTGGTGTTTCTCTTTGTTGTGGTTTTGTTATCAGTGGCTGGAAGACTAAATGCAAAATTATGTGTTTGTGGAATCCCTAACCCATATTGTGTTACAGTTAATTGAGTCA
This sequence comes from Hypseleotris bucephala, assembly GCA_036025885.1. Lineage (NCBI taxonomy): Eukaryota > Metazoa > Chordata > Actinopteri > Gobiiformes > Eleotridae > Hypseleotris > Hypseleotris bucephala. The sequence continues at coordinate 621 of JAVQKG010296630.1, forward strand.
TTCACTTATATGCTCCCGCTCATTAATGATATGGGATGACAGGTGACTAGATTGTACTCTTGCAACTATGAGCTTTAGGTGGGGTACATCCAGGATGTTGATTAGTCATATGCATACATTGACAAAACATCTATTCATTGTCATACCAGCATTAATGTATAGTTAACCATACACATGTCTTGGGATGGTGGGAGGAGGCCCATAGAACCCACAGTAAAAAGAGGAGGAAGCCTAGAAATTTTGTCCAGACAATCATTCTCTGCATTTGACCAATTCTTCAATGTCACCATTGGCACAGGCTGTCAGAAGCAGTTTACCAGATCTTGAGCCAGTACCTACAGTATCTGGAGGAATAACCTGTTTTATGCATATCTTACTTTGCAAAACTAAAACATCCAAACTCCACAGAAAAGCGTCATCTAGTACAAGAACCAAATTGTTACGAAGCACCATTAGGGGCCAAGCACTTTGCCGCCTGCAGACTGCTTTCAAATACAAACTGTTGCTCTAAATTCTCTGTTACAAATAGCCGTACAATGGTGGGAGTAGTGGCTTAATCTCTGCCCATAAACAGACCGCCAACAGACTTCCAAGACTTAATATCCTTTAGAAGTCCATTATCTCTTCCTGGCAACTCGCATCTCAGCAAAACATAATCTTGCTTTAAAGTCAACTCCACTCCTTGCATCTTTTACTTTTAAACAGTAAACCCTACGCAATAACAACGATTATTTATATTCTTTCTTCTTATTTTGGTATATCTCTCTCCAACATCCACACTCCCACCCTGGTTTTCCCCTTTGAGGATGACGTCTGGATACGGACATTGTTTGAAGCCGACTCATCAAAGCTGGGATCGGGATAATGACAGAAGCGTCTCCCGATGTTTCGCACAGTGGGAAGCTGTGAGGTGACCACTGGAAACTTTTCATTTGATCAACTGATATACTGGCTTCAAAAAGAGGAATCAAGAATATGGACTTGGCAGGATGCATATGTGAGAGGTCCCCCGATGGGCCCTCGTCTGTGTGCCCAACATGAAGAGGCTAAGGTGTGTCCGAGCATGCGTCTGTAGTGGCCTGGTTTAGATGATAGAAAGATGAGAAGACCGCAGCAGTAGTATCCAGGCCGCACTGACTTTAAAAGGCGTTGCTTTTTTGAACCAACTAACTGGTCAGAAGTGTCGGACCAAGAGGATCATGGGAAACAGAGAAAGAAAATGAACAGGCAAATTTGTCATTCAAATACTCTGAATTCCTAAATCTCAGATGTTGATGTAGATTGCTTTTATAAATCTACTCTTGTGGAGTTTCAACGTTTTGTTCGTGTGCAACTTTAGTTTGGACACATAGAATAACATTTTATGTTTTTAACTTAGAAATGGAAACAATGGAAGTATGGTAACTGTATGTTTAGGACAAGAAGCATTAAACAAGTTTAGAAAAGTTTGAGTTTGCAGAAGGGTCCCTTTAAGGTATTTTAGCTAAAGACCAGTTGATTGTGTGTGCACATCAAAGGCAGTGTAATGCATTTCTGACCACTGATGTGCACTTTTCTCAATGTTGCAATGGCTAGCATGATGATTCATGTAATGGAAGCACATGGGTAACTTTAGCTAGTTGAGCTAAAGAGTGGTGAAATGACTGCAGCGTCTACAGCTGCAGTTCAAAGCCTATCAGTGTTTGAATCTTAACAAGAAGGAAAAAAGGGCCTGTGCGCATAGGGAGAGAGGGCAGAGCCAGGCTCAGATCTTCAACCTTTGCGCGCTCACATGCACACAAAGTCACGGCTCAGGCAAACATATGCAGCAAACATCAAAAACCCTAACATTAAAGGGCACGCAGACAATCACATCAAGACGCACAGTGAGAGCCACAAGAGTGCTGACACACAAACACACAAAAAGCAAACAACCGCACACATGAAGTCAACACAAACACACACACAGTCGCGGCGTGAGCCCTGTCCCCAGCCGGCCAGCTGTGGGAGGTCACACAGACATGACAGTGGTGCTATCAGGCCAGCATTAAGGCCTGCCGCTTTAAACACAGCCTTTTGAAGTCACACCAAAGTCAGACACTAGGATCTCTCATCTCCCATCTCCCTTTTAACACTGCAGTGCCGACATTTCATTCTGCCCCCCTTTTCATGCTCATGGCTTTGAATTCTGCCTTTTAAAAAGACTTTTAATTTTAACTTCTTCAAGGCTGGAAAAACAGGCAAAGGCGTGTCGTTAGGAATCTTCTGCCTGACGTGCTTCTCTTTCAGCTCCGGTAGCGGACGTTCAAAGGTAGCCAGGGTCCACAAAGTAGCGTTGTGTGCCTGTGATGTGTCAGCAGGCTGCTAAATGGAGCATTGTGCCTCTGACATTAGCTTTTATCTGGAGGGCAATACATGTTTAAATTACCCCATTAATGCATGCATACTATGAGAATTATCATGTTACTGACACATAACAAAGAATAGACGCACATGAGCAGCCAGTCTCTGTACCCGAGGCCTGTTGTAATGTATCATATTAAGTGTGTCACTCCAGTTTGTTGTGGTTGGCCATAGGCATTTCCAGCTCTACTGCGGAGATACGGCGTAGATCACACTCTTTCATGAGTGAGCAGTTGATGCTAATTCGTTCTGGAAGCAACTAAACTAACGTATAACACATGTCCGCGACGTCACCGAGCTGGGTCTCACCACACTTGTTTTGCAATCTACTGCTGTAACTCCACTTCCTGGATCCTGAACTGGATTCAATTTTCTTTCTTTTTTAAAGATATTTTTTGGTTTTATTTGACAGGAGAGTAGATGATTAACAGGAAATCAGGGAGAGGAGTGGGGACATTCAGCAAACTGTTGCAAGACGGATCCAAAGTCATGCCCGGGGTCGGGGTCAAGCATTGTTATTGTTAGCTAAATATACGGGCCACACAGCAACATTAAAAATCCTGGGAGTGAGTTCCATCAATGAAAATGCCTGAGAATGCAAATAAAGAGCATAGCCCCAGGTTCAAAATGATAGAAATCCAATTGTATCTTTCATCATGGCCTGAAAAAGGACCATCTAAGTAAATGCACATTTCAAAATTTGAAGCAGTTGAACTACAGCAGGAGTAGACAAAAGATCTGAGCTGTTCATTAATTTGCCTTATAAAGTGTTGATTGGTATTGACAGGTATGACTTTTTAAATTGCTCAAAAGTCGTCAGCTGCAGATAAATGCAGTGGTGACAGAGGGACTTTGGGGTGTTGTAAACCCATCATCACTGTCCCGGCCAAAGCCTAAAGTAAATGTGTCCTGTTTGCAGTGGGGTTGGAACAGCTCACTTCTTCTGCTGCTGATGCAGCTCTGTTGACCACAGACACACTGCTCTCCTCTGTAACTGACCCAGCCTCATTTTTCTGTTTACTCCACTCAGTGTTTCAGTGTTGAACAGATCAAACGCTGCTAAGCTCTGGGTTTGTTTACTCCGGCTCTGACCCACACCCAGCACAGGGACGAGCTGCACTGGCGCTTTTTCATCTGGATCACAGCCTCGTCCTCCCTGACCTCTTTGCCTCTCAAAAGTTTTGTTCAACAAACACCCTTTGCCTTTCACACATCTCCTCTTCATGTACTCAGTTTAAATGGGTCACCCACCTTATTTTGATTCATCTTTCCTCTTTAATGTCCTCTTTAATGCAGCATCCAGTGCAAAAAAAGTAAAGTGATCTTATGTTTTGTGCTTTGTTCATCCTGGTTTGAGTTATAAAGGTTTTTATTGATGTCACATTTAGTTGTTGAGATAATAAAAATCATCTTATGCGGCGTAGGGAGTGATATCATTAAGTGATGTTTGTGTTGTTTTCCAATTCAACCAATATGTCCTGAGATTGCCCTTTAAATTATTGGCACAGGAACCATTTGACCTTTTGAACTGTTCGCTGTAGTCAAAAACAGATCTGATGTATCTCGCCTACATACATTTTACATACATATTAATTAGCCCACTTCAGTTATGAACCCCTTGTGAGTCATACTTAGAACTTTTCATTTTGTGTAACTGTTTTTTAATATGACTACTTCCTTTATAAAACGTTAAATAAAAAAGAACCACTACAGTTGGTATTTTGCTTGTGTTTTCATTTTAGTATGCTCTCCAGCATTGATTGTTGTTTATCACAATTGTGTGACCACGTAATGTTAGTATACAGTTGGACACTTTATAAAGTTGCTTAAAATGAAATAGCTGGACACACCTTGTTTCTATGTACATATATGTATATGTACATATATTTCTATTTGTCTCAAAAATGTAAAGCATGTAAGGATAAAGCATGTTTGTAGTTATTTTTCTGCTCTATTACAGCCTCAATAAAGCATAACTTTACTACATGTCTTGTAGAGCGAAAGAAATTTTTAATGAAATTACAAAACAGTTCAATAAAGCAGTGCTGATCACTCCCCATAAAATGCTTTATGGGCACATTTTAGTGTTTTTGGGGGTGCGAGCATGTAAAACAGCTCATTACCCAGAGGGCTTTGCAGTTACGTGGGTGTTGCTTGTATCTTGTACTGACGAGAGGTGGGCTGTGGTCGGCATTCACGTGGTTCTCACTGTAACTTAACTTGATACAGTGTAAGTGGTTTCAAAGATCCCAACGGCATCAGACTAATGTACCCCAACTTAATTAGTGCCAAAAGGAATCTTGATCCAGGATCAGATTCAGCTTGTTTACCTCAAAGACATAGACTTAGTATCTATTTGACTGTGATGTGTCTGTGTCTAGATGACATTTTTTTTGATAATCAGTTTTCGATTGCACATGCATGTTGTACACCAGACCCGCCATCTCCACAGCATGCAGCGTCCAAACAAGAAACACATGTCTCTACAGGCCTGCTTCCTCCAGCTCCACTTCCCCTTCTCTCCGCCCCATCTTCATGCTACACACTCTCTCCCTGGGAAAAAAAGCTCAAAGATTCAAAAACACATGTGGTTAGCCATAAAACTTCACATGCACTCTATGTACCCTCCTCTCCCCCTACTTCCAACCCCGCAGTTCCCATCTCCCCCTTGAACACATAGACCAACATGAGGCATGGTTGTTCAGCAGTGGCGTAAATTGGTAAGAAGGGGGCCCAATGGACGTTTTTAGAATGGGGCCTGAGGTTATGAAGCAGAAAAATACTTTAACACTTTCTAAGGTTTGTTAATCATGCTTGTAATGTATAAAATGTAGAATGAAATTTGTGCAATGACTCATAGAGGTCATCCATTTTTTATTTAGTCAGTTGTTTTTACTCGGAGCAACTCTATAGCTATTGCTAATTCTGCCTTGTTTATACCGTACAAGTTTCCGACACCGAGGAGCATGAACATCTCAAGTCGTCAGATCAAGTAAAGAATAAATTGAAAGCAAAACAACAAAGCTGTTTGGAGGGTAGTGGATGGGACAATGGTGACAGTCAGAGAGAGAAACTGACTGTAGGCTACACCATTCCAGGATGGGCCTACACAGGAACAATACCTCAGCCTGTGTTAGCGGGGCGGCGCTGAGGTGAAATTTAAGACAAACGTAAACACCAGAGGAGGACAATGGTGCGCGCTCGCTTTACAAAAGATGTGTTTCCTTTAGCTGCAGGGAGGCTGCTTCACCCAGAATACCCCAGTGTGCAAAGGTATGGTGTCATAACTCAAGTCCTTAGCGGCCTTTTAGCAACTAGCGCACAGAGGGGACAGATAGGGTTTCTGGTCCTAAATGTGCAAAAGCTCTGTCTTCTCCATTTCCTAAAGCAATTGTAAGACACATAATCTCGTCAGACTATTTGGAGTGTAGGGAAATATAATGCCTTTCCTCTGGCGGGAAAAAGGCAGATTTGTTTCAGTCTTCAAATATTTTGGGGCCAGTGCTCCACAGAAGTTGACATAAGTATGATAATACTAATGTAAAATATTTTAACTTGAAATGTTAAAGGTATTACAGAGTATAACAATTCAGAAACAATGTTACACTCAACAATAAAGCAGTCTTGAACATAATAAAGACTACCTCTGAGTCACTTGCCATTATATAACTAACATTTATTAGGATCCAAATAGATTGGTGGGTGGTGAGTATAGGTGGAGAATGGTCACCGAGTCAATGAATATAGCAATCTGTAAAGCATCCTATGTAAGTGTGCTATATAAAACCAATGCATTACTATTATTATTGTGAAGCTTACGTTGTATATTAACCAGTGGCTGCTTCTTTTGTTCGTTCCCTTGATTTTGACCCATCCACTTGATTTCTTTTTGATGGGTAGGTTTTGGTTCTCTTTGGCTGATCATCTAAACAGTGGCTTATATTGAAGGTCATGTGATTGTTCTCATGGTAGGGGGCTCAGCTAACACCGCGGCGCCTGGTCCTCCTCCAGACGAGGCCCCCCGGTTGACCACAGTCCCAGGCCTGTCTGTGGTGATGCCTGTGTGGAACAAGCTGTGTGGCTGATCCAGGTTTCAAATGATGGGGTACAGGACACAAAATTGGGGGTCTCGCTCTCTCATATCCAGCTATGGTTGGAAGATTGAAGTGCATTTCAATGAGGCGAAGGTCAGTGGTGAGTTTTTTCCCATGGTCTCTACAATTAATGGTAGTAGTTTGTCCCTCATTCCAAAATATTGAATTACGAGAAAAAAAATCCACCACGTAGCACATAGCCTCTCAGAAAAGCTACTCTAGAAATTATGACTTCACATAAAACTCAGAAATACCTCCAATCACAGAAAATCACAAACTACCTCTATTTATATTGTACTTCTTCTTTCTAATGTATATTTGGGTGGGACAGGAGACATAATCTGGTTGATAAATAGGGGAAACAATAGATGACATGAAGGTTAAGGGTGGTACTTTGGCACTAAGTTCATCCAGTTTATTACAGCTGGCAGCTTGGGCAAACGGGCTGCAGTTGGTGTCAAAATATATGTAAAGACAACTAGCCGGAACATGGATGTATGGATGGGAAGTTAAAACACTGAATACAAGCGTCTAATTTTTTAGTATGATAATACACATTAAGCATTAGCACAAATTTGAAGTGATTTCTAGTTTGTTGTGGGCATCTGGAACACCATGAGGGTCTAGGATTTAGATCAACTGTTAGATATAGGCTAACTTTGAAGTGTTTTTAGCTTTTGCTTTGCTTTTACCTCTGTTTTGTTCTCATAACTTTTAGCAACCTTCAAAAATCCAGGCACCGACAAAAGATGTGACCTGGTTGAATAGGAGTCTTGAGTGCAGCTAACCCTTCACAAAGTTGACCTGTCTAAATGGGCCTCCATACAAAGACGGGACCCTGGGTCTTCTGACAGTGGAGAGGTGCGGAGTGTCTGAAGATTCCAAAGGATGGCCTTCAAGTGTATGCACTGACCTTTGCTGATGAAAGGCCTCAAAATGGTATTTTAACAATATCATGATGCCCTTTCAATATGAAAGGCAGCATAGGCAACGCTCTTAACCAGTAAGAACTTAAAAGGGGATGGGGTTACTGGCAACAAAATTGAATCACTGTGAAGGCAATTTGCAAGCCTACGAACTCTTACATTGAAACTGAATATTTTTAATCCCTACGTAGTCTTGTTATTGAATTATGAGATAGATGTTGGTCATTTCATGTTGTAATACATTTCTTATCTTACCGCACATTCACTTGAGGATGCTTGATGTGTTGAAATCCTTGCACTATTCACTCGTATACTGTGCTACAAAAACATTCAATATCTTTAATGGTACTAATTATATGTTGCCTACAGTGTATCATGACTTACTTTATAACAGCAGGACTTTAAGTTTTCTGAAGAGACACAGTTTCCCAGGCAGGGTAATTGGGTCTGAACTAAAGCCCACAAAATGCAGTTCATCAAGCACCACGAGAGGCCAAACAGTTTAGTGTGTAAATATCTGGTGAGTTGACTTGTAGCACAAATGGTCTCATTAACACATATTAAATCCCTCCTCTTTCTGTTACAGTAAAACGTGTGGAGGCTCTGGTGGCCAAATTAATGCTGCGTGTTTTAATTTCCATCAGGGAGTAAATTAAAAGCTGATAATAGATGCAAATCTGGCAGAGTTCTCACTGGATCCACTCAGCTTCACTACACAGCGGAGTGTGTGCGCGCACCATCAAGTCTGCTCTGCACCAATTAGAAATAAGACCGTACAAATGACAGGAAGTCATTTAGTAATCTGAAAAATAGAACATTTTAATAAAAGGCTACATCTCTTCATAATTACAATAATTAAAGTACCAAGGCATTGTTTCAGCTCTATAGAACGCTTAATTTACAGTTACATGTGGAGCCAACAAAGCCATGAAAATATTATAAAACATTAACATGATGAAACAGATGCTAAAGGCATAAAAATATCTTTTCAACATAAAGTACCCTTGTAAAAATCAAGGGAGTAACCAGACCCTGAAAACTGGGTAACACACGGCAAGAATCCATGTAGGCACATAACTGTACTCACTGTAACACACAGTGCACACAAACACACTCACACAGACACACACGGGACACTTTATAGAGCTTCTGTTGGGACATATTCAAAATAATGGTGTAAACATTGGGGACTCCTCTTACGTAGGCTGTTTGTGCAATGCCTGCGCCACTGAAACAAAGGCACTAAGATGAGACCAATGAAGGCTATCACTGTAGAGATTCAATTTAAGAGCATTTCATTTCATTGTACAATCAGGGCCCTTCGAGTGGATGGGGAACTACAGTAGTAAATATATATGGTTACTCTAAGGGGGTCATTAAGTGTTCTTCCACCAAGAGACCACAGCTGTCTCAAATGGTAGCTTTTCAAGAGGTATTTCTGAAGCTTACAATGTGTTTTTTTGCTGGATGCTCATCAGACATCACAGATAATAGAGAAAAAGACAATTCTCTATTTCCAAGCAGCTTGTCCAGGGAAGAATAGCAGGGTTAAGAGGGGTATATTTCCAATAAATAGCAATAAAATCATTACACAGCAATACAATGGTCACAATACAATGTACTGTATATGTGCATATACATAAAGTGGGGCACAATGGGAGCAGTGGGGCAACAGTCCTACTGCTTTGAGTTTTAAAAAGTGGTCATTTTCCTCCAGCCTCTTCTTATCATTTTGTCCAAATCAAAGTCCATAATTTTCTTCTCTGAACTGTCTTCAGAAGTGTCCAGTAATCCGCCATAGTCCAAAAAATGTCAGCATCAGAGACACAGTTCAAATGGGAGTACATCCACAGTGAAATGTCCACAGATCAGCATCACTCCATCCTCTCCACTTTCCCCAGGATCTTTCCTTCGTACATGGGCAGCAGCGAGCAGTCGTCTGACACTTCTTCAAACACGGCTCCACACTCAAACTCGTCACTCGCCTTTTTGAAGTAGTACCTACAACAGAGGGACAAGCACATCTGTTTATAGTTTATAGTAAAAAAAATATTATTAAGTCTAAGTCTTCAAATTAAATTCACAGCATTCTTCACAAGTCTTTGCCCAAATGGTAGATTCTGTCATCTGTGTCCCATTGTCTGAGGTAAATGCAGGTATCTACAGCCTGCTGGGCTTATTCTGCTTTTGCTTGACTGCATGTCAAATATACAGTGGTGACAATGTGGTAGCAAGTGTTAAGAAACGCTTTACAAATTATGAGCTTTTTGTTTATTTTGATGCAAATCTGATCTCAACATATTTGAGTGTATGTAGGACGAAGAGACAGAAAGATGTGAGCAGCCTACAACTACTGATGAAATGGTTGTCCAAACCAACTAATGCTTTCAGCAATATTTGCAAGTGAACTTTCAGGAATTTTGTAAACTAAAGTAAAATAGTTCTGAATTTCAAGCCCTCAAACCTGCCTAAAACATTTGCATCAGTCTGTGGAGTTTCTCAGGCAGTCCTGGGAGCTCTGGTTGTAACTACAGCTCAGCCGGCTCCCAGCTTCTCGTCAGCCATGACTTCATTGGGCCATTAATGATGCAACCCCCCCATCCTCATTTAAGAGGAAGAGAAAGCAGCAGGGGTGATTTGGTTTTAGGGGGGTCTCTGCGAATCCACTCATTAACTATGTAATGGAAAAATGCCTCAGTTTGCTCCATGTGTGGGGCGGCTGGAATGCACGCGTGTTTGTGTGTGTTGGGAATTACTTTGTTTTTAACGAGACGGAAGGCTAGCAAAGTCAAACATGCAATTCTTATAAAAGTGGAGTCTTTAAAAATGATGCAAAGGTGCCTGTATGCGCAAAGTCCAATCAGAGCAAGGGTGGCGACTAATAAAATGCAGCTGCATTGAGGATTCAGGAAAACTTCAACTAAGAGAGTGTAAATAAGGCGACAGAAAAGCGCACAAGACATGCCCACAACACACTGGTGTTGAGGGAAAAAGATGCTTTACTTTAAATAACTTCCCAAAGTCATGCTCTTTTCTGCTGAGAGACAGTCAGGCTGAATTTCCACTGGAACATGTTTTTAATGTGGCTAGATGTGTTTTTTCCCCTTCGCCGCTCCTCTCTCTCTCTCTCTCTCTCTCTCTCTCTCTCTCTCGCTCTGACATCTGGCACCAATATCGTCTGGCAGGGCCCGGCAGTACTGTTCTTTGTTGAACCGCTGCCATGTTGAAATGACCCAACTCCACACATTCTCCGGCTGCTATTAAAGAGCTGCACTGCGCTCGCGTTCCAAAAATGTGGATATGTATGACAGTGGCGGGATGGGGGGAGAGGGAGATGAGGGTTTTTAAATAAGAGGGGGCCAAATGGACAGATGTGAGCAACTCCAGCTAAGTGCTTGTCACATCTGGACAGGAAGACACTTTGGTGAAATCATACTTTAATACCTGTAATTACTAACACAATACACACAATAACACATGTTTAACCTTTAGAGTTTGATCTTTGCGCCTTTTATGCCACACTGCTAAAGACAATCAAAGTCAGATCTAACAATTCGAAGCTGGGCGGCCTCACTCAGGGCTCTGTACTGTGACCAATGAGCGGATCTGGCATTTAACAGTCTGCCGTTCAGAAATATCCATAAAATGATTACAACATGTGTAAACAGTGTGTGTTTGTGTGTGTGCAGTGCAGAAGAGGGAGAGAGAGAGAGCGCTTGATAGCATCGGTGAAGAATTTGCACGCTGGCCATTTGTGTGAGGCTTTGTTGGTCAAAATGAAAGGGGCCGGGGCTTCAAAGCCATGTGTATTAAGTGTGCCTTAGCATGGAAATCAATACCAGATGGGACCCAAATCGCTGCCGTTCCGAGTGGGGGGGGGGGGGGGGGGGGGGGGGGGGGGGGGGGGG
>JAVQKG010296646.1:0-10948 GCA_036025885.1 Hypseleotris bucephala
TTCACACATTAGGAAATTGCTGCAGTACGTGATGATAAGTACCAAAAACAGTCCGGTCTTACAAGAAACACATTATGGCAGCTACTAATAATTATTTTGTTAATTGATTATCTGTCAAAAAAATTTCCAATTAATCACCAGCCAGTGAAAAATAAATAGATTTTAGAACTTTATACAATGTTGGCTTAATTCCTGCTCTGCATGGCTTGTAAAAACTTTTCTCTAAACAAACGTCATATTTTTGAGTCTCTATACTCCAGTTAATGATTATTCGATTACTAAATTAGATGACAATTAGTAAGCAAAGTGTAACTATGCTACTGTATATTGTTTGATTACATTCGTTCCCATGTATTACAACTGTCCTTTTTTCCCCAAGCATCAAAAAACTGCAATGTATTTCACCCCTAAAAAATAAATGAATACAATGACTTTACCATCCACTTTGGTGTAGGGCTTCCACTTGTAGTACCAGCCTCTGAATGGTTTGCTGTTGTACTCCGAACACTGCTGGGCCCTGAAGTCCACAGCGCTTGATGGACATGGACGAGTGTTGCACAGCTGATTAAGACGACTGGAGCCTTCACAGAATTTACCATTGTTTTGAGGCCTGGGTATAAAAAGGGTAAAAAGTATAAAAAGGGTAAAAAGTATATTGATCAATTAATCGTTCGCTGGGCTCGACTACAGCACCACATAATTCATACATATCTTAAAGAAATGTTGGTCATAAATGCTATCCTTTTCCAGCTATTTGTAATTCTAAAAGTGTCCAATATAATGTCAAGAAACAGTTCCCTCCAGGCCAATTGGAAGCCCCATTACTTATCTTGAATCTATAGAGACTAAACATTTTTGTATAGAAAATAAAATAATAGGGTAATATATGGCTGGGTCACAATACTAGTAGTGAACGTTTGTCCCCATCGCATTACGTTTCCAGACGCAAAGGAAGGTTTGCAGATAAAATTTAATTGTACAATATTACGTATTCTCAGTTGTAGGATAATATAATAAATTTGGTTTAGTATCTCCTGTCTAAGAAAACAAATGTCTATATTACATCCCATATCACAACTCATTTAACAACAAAGTGGGAATGGATCAAGATATGGAAAGGAAATTGAGTTTTAATGTGCAAGCCAAAAGAATGTACAATAAATATCTATGCAAAAAAAACAAAGAAAACAATCTAATGGAAATCACAGCGCTATCTCTGGCTTTCCGGGCTTGGTAAACTAATTCGAGACATTCCTACCACCAGCAGAGAAAATTGAGTTTAGCTATTTACCAGCGCAGCATGGATACACACTTATGGGGAAAGCATGCTGATCAAATACTGGATTTCACTTCACTTGAATATACTTTTTATTTCTTTTCTCAAATGATGTGGAAAATGTCTGTGTATAATAAAAGAAGCAGGACACAGATATTGCTTTACTATCCATTCTTTCCATTGAACTTTAAATTAGTCTCACTTCCTGCCAAAACTAAGGGGACTTCCTGTATGGTGTATGCACTGTATAAATGCATTTAAATAATGCATCAAGCTCATCTTAGCCTTTTTTGTTTGAAACGATTTGGCCTACCATTGAATAGGCATGATCCTATTAAGACATATGTAGCTGCAGACAAACAGGCCATATGGCAATCTCCTTACGGTAGCCCCAGAGGGACACTTCACTGTATATTTCATCCGTCAAGGACTATGCATCAAAGCATCGGAAATAAATCTGAATTTGTCTATTTTTTTCATCATATGGGCTACTGACTGAATGGGGCTGCCCCACTTTGCAATAGTAAATTTACCTCCAGCACAAGACACTGACTCATTCTATTTTTTGGCCATGCTTCTTGTCCCTACACACCATGACTCCATCTCAGCCCATAGGACCTTTTAGGACTCTTAAATGTCTCAGTAGTCTAGTAAATTAGTTCACCAGGAGCTAAGATAACTCCCAGAGGTCAGAGGTCGCACTGTCTAGCCGTGTTTTATGCTAGAATCACCTGTTCACACTTTTGAACGACATAGTAGTCTTCACACCCTCAAGACAATAACATTTTAAAGCACCTTTGTAAAAAAATAAAAGGTCTTGCCAATTCCCTATACATTACAAAAGATTTCCAAATATGCTTCCATACAAAAACCAGGTCAAGATCATAGACATAATCTCCTGTCTTGTTGGTGAAGATTAGGATGACTGTGTTTGATGTGGCAGGTGGTCTACAGGGAATATAAAGGGGAAGGGTGTGGGGGGATAGGAAAAAGCAAGGAAGATTCCATCTTATAGCTGTCTCTGGCTTCAAACCTGTAATTTAACATTCGTTTACAAGAATAGCAAAAGGACACAATCTTCTCCTATAAAATGGAAAAGTTGTACCTGGAATCAAATAAAAGTCTGGTGCTGCCACTAGGTAAGAGTTTGTGGGGGATGTAGAAATGCTATAATCTATAAAGTTAGACCTGAGAGACTATGAGAGCTGAGCTGTAATGAAATAGAGGCACCTCAACTTGTAGTCAAGTCAGTTTGGAGTTAACTGGACATACAATATAGACAAAGAATGCTTATGGTAATCCCTATCCAGATTAGGGGCAGGGCATTGTAAAAGGTAAAACAATTACTGGATTAAAATGTATACAAAGTAACTACTGAATATATTAACATATATAGATATTAGTGAGAGAGTTGAGTATATGTGACAAACCAAAATTGATGGTAATCCCGGCTCTGTTCAGATTAGGGGCAGAGAATTGTAGCCAAAACAGTTACTGGATTGAAATGACAATGTATACAACCTATAATTTAATGCATCAGTCCAACTTAACATGTGCATTCAACTACCATAGATTATTTCACATTTATAGAATTTAATCCCAAATACAACCTAGAATGTGCTTTGTTTTGTTTATTGCAATAAACTAATTGAAAAAATCATATTGAAAAGCATCTTGAAATGTGAAATTGTTCATATGATATGAATATACATCATTTAGTTGACTGTGGCAGCAGTGGCACAGTGGGTAAGAATTCGCCCTGCAACCAGAGGGTAACCGGTTTGAATCCCTCCCTAAGCGTATACTGTTATTGGGTCCCTGGGAAGACACTTAACTCAACTCGCCTATGAATGAATGTGGTTGTGTACTTGGTGTTTGGTGGTGGTAGGTGCAGACTGACAGCCATGCCTCTGTCAATGCAGGGCAGCTATAGCTACACAAGTAGCTTACCATCACCAGGTGTGACTGTGGAGTGAATGAATAATGCAATATCTCAAGTGTCTTTGAGTGTTGAGAAAAGCACAATATACATTTATTATTTGTTTATTTATAATTATTATTAATCCAGTTAAGTAAATTGAAAGAGCTTTGGTCTGAATGATTACTACACAATTTGTTAGTACTTTTTTAGTGAAATGGTGCAATCGACTATATTGATACAATGAATCCTGAATCACATGCACTTTAACAAAATATTATCACTTAGCATTATTGGATTTGATCACTCACTAACTGTCTCTATCTCACCACCCCTCCTTCTACTGACCCCATAACTCACTGGTTTACTAGCATCAACCTACTTTTCAGCAGCTGCTCCTACAAAGTACTTGTCAGTGTCAGAGGAATGATAAATGGAGTTGACAGTTAACCTGGTTTAAAGACTCCTGTGGCCTTTTTTCCTCTGCCAGTCATGGTGTATAATGTGTATCATATGAGAAGTGGGCGGCCTCTGGAAACATCTTTGATCCTCTGTAAGGATTAGCAGAGATGTCCATAAGAGAGGGAAACAACCAGTGTTGCCTATACCAAAAGGCAAATGGTTGCATGTTAATCTGTTAGAAATGTTTTCCCATTGCTTTAATTCCATTTGTTTAGTTTTTCTTTCTTTTTTTTTTTTGTTTGTTGGCTTGTTTAGTTGTTTTTTTGCTGTGCTAAAATCTGTTGGACCACTTTTGGATGGAAGGGTATTTTTCATTAGCGGATTTAAAGGTTTGGGGGCTCAAGGCAAAAATGGGCACGGGGCCTCCCTTTGAATTTGGCCCTTTTTAAGTCCTACCTGAAACTTGATTTATCTGTCCATAGCAAGTCCACAGCAACCAGATAACCATACAGGGAAATCTAGCAAGGCGTTTTGGCTAATAAATGGTATTTTACCCAAATTAATTAATTACATGACATGTTTGATTTATGGGGCCCTAAAGTAGCTGCCTACTTTTGCCTAATGTTAGCACCACCTCTGCCTGCAATCTGTCCACTAATAAAGAGGGGGCAGTCGTCACAACTCAAGCCAGGTCAAATTTATTATAAGGATCTAGCCAAGTGACAGCATAAAGATTTAGGCAATGCAAAAGATAAAGGACTGAAGAAGAAAGAAAACACCCATTATCAATAGTAAATTTTACAAGATCATGTGATCTAATATTTCCTGTCAATGGGTAACACAACAGCAAATCAGTATAGGGAAAGAGTCCAGCAATGGACCTTAACCTATAAAAATGTTTGTGAACTAGACCTAGCTAAAAACATCTATTACAGTCCTCATGAACATCTGCCCGGGATTGTCTTAGCTATCATGCACATGTTCTTGTATTGTATTTCTGAATTGGTTCCATTGTTGATAATGATTCTTTATGTTTTACAGTGTGGTGGGAATTGTAAGTAGAAACAATTATTTTATTCAATCATTAATCTATTAATGCAAATGTAACAGAAAAAAAATCAAAGCTATTAAAAACTAAATTACGTTTTATTTCTACGTGTTGAGAGAAATCAGATGAGCACATTGGACAAACAGATGTCTTAAAGTATAGTATAAATCACTTTGTAAGAGGGATTGTTTTGTCCTGCATAAAAAATTATCAAATAGTATTGCGTGTAAAGACAGACCCAGAGCATTTGCTAACAAAAAAATATGCACTGTGGCATGGGAACAATGATGTAGAATTAAGTTTGTTTGACTGAGCAGCAATGGGGGATGCTTTCGGACTGTCTTGGCAGCCTTTAGAAGCACATCATGCTATTAGGAGGTTTTTCGGAGTCTGCAGCATGGGGAGAGATAGTCTGTCGGTGGGTCTGTCTGGATTGTCAGTCTGAATGATGAGAGCTGCTCCAGATGCATGAGTGTGTATGTGTATGTCTGTGTGTGTGTCTGTACTGATTGTGTACGCACATTTGTGTTGACAGATACCTGGCAGGCCGTACAGTCAGGTGTTCAGAAAAGGAAGGATTTTGGGACAAGGGCCCTCAAGAATTGTGTTCTGGCCCTAATCTTCAATTCAAAGATTTTCATCGGAGAGAAAGCCGAATGACAACATGAATCATTTTGTCATCTGTCTGGCTGGTTATGTATTCTATCTAATAGCATTAAGTAGGATCTGACGAACTGCATTAATAAAAATCAAGACAGGGGTTTGTGATATGTTCATAATAATCCACCCTATATTAGAATCTGCCATCTTGGAATTAATGCCGTATGTGCATGTGACACCTTGCATTTGACAATTTTTACTTATTTAGGTGCGGGTTATTATTATGTAAATTATATATCATTAAATTTGTATTTGCTCTCGTAATCGATGAGTAAAAGGCAATTTAGCAGCTCTTCTCCATTGTAGTGAATGCTTTGCTTTTAATACAAACAGATTAGAAGTGGTAGTTATTGTGGATGTTCCCATGGCTCCTAGTGTTGCCGACTTTATCTATTACTCAATAGAATAGCGTAAATGAGGTACTACAGGTATGTTTTTGACGAGACAGAAAGCTTAGAAGTCATGTTATCCAGATAGAACCCCTTTAAAAAAACATCAACAAATGTGTGTATAGAGTACCTTGGACTAGTGCAGGACCGTTCCCTGAACATGACACCTCCTCCACAGGTTCTGGAACAATCTGACCACTCAGACCAGGAAGACCACTGCCCATGGACCGCTTTAGGCCCGTGCTCCCCATATTTGACACACTGTCCCCTCCGACACCACTGCACAAAAGATAGAAAAAATTAAACCTGGCAATGGAGAAAAATGCAGAGAACATTACAATAGGAACAATTTTTCAGTTCTGGCCCCTGGTGTGCTGGCTGCATGTTCTGCTTTGGCCATGTTCCCAGCTTTTTACCTGGACGCACAAGCACCCATACAGACAGTAACTAAGCATCACTGATTTGAGTGAATCTACTGGCCCACCACTCAATAAAAAATGGTATTCTCTGTCCAACTGGAAGAAGAAACCCTATTCCAGCTACAAGCAATATATTACAGTCAAGTTGTTTTCTTTGATCACTTTGATTAGGTTCTTGTCAATGAAGCCAAGTTGCTTTGGCTTTTGTTGTTCTTTGCCTAGTTCAAGTTAGTCGATTTACAGTATGAAATGCAATATATTACAGCTTCGATAATATGGACAAACTTTATTTAAATATTTTTGGTGAATGGGAAAATGTGAAAGCATCTCAAAAGACCCCAGGAAGTCTTTACTCTGCCCCTCAACAACTCCATAGCTACATTTCCTGCTGCTTTTATCTTCTCAATGAAGACGACCATGTCTTTACTGCAAAAGACATTAGTGCACATCAAAACAAAGTTTAGGCCTTAACCCGAACTCCAAGCTCTAGTTTTAATATTCACACTACCATCCTGTATTTTTTCATTCAGCCTTTATTTAACTAGCTTTGTCCCATTAAGATACATGATCTCGCTCTCAAGGGACACCTGGCCAAAACGGACAGGGGAGAATCACAAGTTACAACAGCAAAAATTAAATAGAATATCAAAGAATTTTACATAAAATCACTTAATACACACACAGACACATTGATAGTCTGGACTTGACTGACCTCATCAGAGTCTTAAATATGCTCAGAGAAACAAAGTCCTTCATTTTCAAGTCATTATGAAAAATATTCCATGTGGATGGAGCAGCAAAGCTAAAAGTAGTCTTTACCAACTCAGTTTGACCTCAGGGACAACCAGTTGCAAAAACTCTTTTGAACATTTGAACGACTGATCAAATAAACAGGAAGTTTGTAAACCAGTGCAGTCAATGCCACAGTAATAATATGTTCATTTCTTAAATGCGTAAAGTTAATTGATAAGCCAATGCTGACTAGCAGCCAATGGGAGTATTGAACTAAGGACCCTTTTCTTTGTGAGATTGTGGCTGGGCTCAGCTCCCAGCCACTGCTTTCATTGCCATCTTTTAAATAATAAAAAGAAAAGGTTTGGATGAAGTTAGTTGTGTAAATAAGACATATTTCTTCAACAAAAATATACTTACCATATCAGGACCACAGGTGGTGCCTTCTGCAGCAGGCATGAACTTTGTCTCACAACGCAGACCAGTCCGGTGACACCAAAGCGACTTGCAGATATCCTGTCCAATAAATCAAATCAAACTATTAACACATTGCCTCAAAGTTTAAAATCACACTGTTGTGTCATGTGAATCTTCTTTATCTTCCAACCTGACCTCACCTGGTTCTTGCTCAGACCACCATCACCAAGATAAGCAGCAATGAGCTTCTCCTCAAAGCCACAAGTGTCAAGTCTAATGAATGGAGTTCTTTAATAAAACAGACTATAATTGTATGTGTCATCTGACCCAACTGTACAGAGATGGGGCTAGACTGAGTGAGCACAGAGGGAGATCTGGTGGTCCACAGACAAGCGGCAGAGTCTGGCAACATGCCCAACTTCAACCGCTCATGAGAGAAAGAGCTTAACATGGAGTATTCAAGTCTCCATTCTGTTGCTGACATGCGTCTAACATGGGCAGGTGGTATACAGTCAATTCCCTGCATATGATCTAAATTACAAAAACATGAGGAGTAGAGCCTAGTAGCCACACACCCATGTTAATCAGCATGTAGGTTCATTTACCACCCACCAAACCAGCATACAAGTCAAAGAAATGCAGATTGAAGATGTATTTGATCTTCTGTTAGCTCCACACAGACAAGCTTTAGACAAGGGCCGGTTTGATTTTTCCCACTGAGCATGGCCTATAGGAAGAAAGGCAGTAGCTTTCTCAACATCATTTACATGTGAATTCACCATAATGAAAGCACCCGACATAAAGGGTAATTTCTTTAGGGGGAAAGCAATGAAAAGTAGGTTTTCCAGTTGTCTGAGTCTATTTTAATGGCGAGTCAAATGGGAGAGTGAGCCGTAAAGATCATGCTAATTAATAAAGTGCCAATTAAGGGCCGCATCATTAGTGCTCTATAGCTGATTGTTCCAGCTTCTGTGTTATCCGAGGGCACTGAATTTAAACTAAGCTCCCCAAGTTTTTCCAGTCAGCATAACAAATAGGACACTTAATCAAGAGCTTGTATGGTAAGTCTGGTTGGCAGGCTATGGGTTCGACATGGTCTTAAGTCAATATGGAATTTAAAAACTATTTTACTTTACTCTAAATCAGGGCTTGAATTTGTATTCTGAAGAAGTAGACAAAAGCTAACTAAATTGCGGGAAAATTCCAAAGCAAAATTCAATGAAAAATACCTCTTAAACCTTTAACCATTAAAATTCAAGCTTTCTCAAGGATTTTAATCACCCATGCAAACCCTCCTAATAAGTTAAATATCTTACCTTGACAAAATCCAGGCTACATAGTTTGGCTTTGGACCCAAACTGCCACTTGCACTGTATGTCTGCATCATACAGCTGTCCTGGGAGTTGTTCTGGATACTTGTACTGACCAATCTGCTTAGGCTCGTCTACCAAACAGGAAGCTTGGGCTGTACTGGTGAACACAGCACACCACCTATTATTAGTCAAGTGAACATAAAAATAGAAGTAATTCAAATGTATATGGATTGGTCTGTACCCAAGAAATCGACTGAGATATTGGCGACTGCAAGTGGACCATGAGAAGACTCCATTGTTACCAGCCAGTGTCGGGGACATGATGTTGCCTTCTGTCTTTCGGCATGGGTTACCCTCTCCATCATGAATCATCCCAAAACTGGATTTAGAAAAAGCACCATTCATGAGATTGTTCATGGCAAGCAAGTTAATACCCCATTTAGTGTTATCATGATTAACTGATAACACATAACACATTATTAAAAATACCTCATAATAGTCAACTAACTCACAAAAAATAATAGAGCATTCCCTACCATATGCTGAATACACAACATACGTATGGTCTAAACACTGTACACCTTGAATGAATCAGAAGTTTAATATTTAAACATACTTGTGTCCAGATTCATGAGCAATGGTAAAAGCCAAGCCCAGTCCAGTGTCTTCATTGATGGTGCAGCTCCTGTACTTACTGCACATTCCACTGATAGGAGCAAAACCTGTGGATGGACAGAGCAAAGCAATATGTTGACAATGTGTGATAGAAACAAAATTAAAACTACAATTTTATGTGCACTGTTGGAGTGGTAAAGCTAGTATATTTGGCATTAATCTAACGTCTATCAGTTACACCTTTCTAACAGGCATAGAGTGAAGGGAATTTCACACCAGTGGATATTTTTATAAGCCCTTGTCTATTTATCCCATGAATGCTTCACAGATTTTGATAGACATTTATAAGGCTCCATGTGATGAGCAACCTGACAGTTTTAGGTACTAACACCCATTCTCCAGTCAATCATTCTATATTTAACAATGCTGGAATTAATTCACACCCCTTATTATTATTTGACAATGACTATATGTTTCTGCACTACATTTTTCACTCAAATTGGATCTTTTTATAACTTCTATGTCTAGCACTGTTGCACCTGTCAGTTTTCACTAAAATTACAATATTCATGTCAAGGAAATGTCAGACAAACCCATGTATCAACTTATTCTGAACAATGCACTATTGGCTGTCTCCTGAGTGACAGAAGACAAGTACATTGCAAGATGCAAAGAATGGAAGACATTGCAACATTAGGTTCTCTCAAAAACTGTGCTAAAGTTAAAGGTATTAAAGAGGATCTACAAAAACGGAATTTATAAAATATAACCAGAATTGACTTTACTGCCCATTAGATCACTATTAATTAGGCATTCATGAATCTCTGTAGCAATAAAACAACAAGCAACCAACAACCAATAATAGACCACTGGTTTTGGTCTATTATTGGTTGATCATGGTAGCTTCTTTGTAATTGATTAGCCTGCTGTGTAAAAAGTGTTCTAGGATAAGGAAGTGCTCTTCTGCACACACTACTTGTACAATGACTGGGAAAGAACACTGAAGCAAATATCTTCAAAGTCTATGAAGAGGAGGAAGGAAAGAGAAAAGAATTATACTAAAGTCATTCTTGATGGATTTTTATTATATTGCTAATGCTAAACGCAATTAGCATTGATGCAAATGTTGCTATTTGTCTTTATTATGTTCAAGGCTGCTTCCTTTTTGAGTATGACATTGAACCTTTATATGTTATTTGGTTAGGGTAGTCTTACCTAAAGTGTCGCAAGGCTCATTCTTCCAAGAACAGATGTCCAGTCCAGTGAGAAGAACTGCATGGTCGTGTCTTTTACCAGCTTTTCCCACCAGCCCTGACTGCCACTGACAGAAGCTGTTGAGGGACTGGTCTGCATGGTGATTAATGGTCAAACCCACCTGGAGGTTTAACAGAAATGGTTTATGTTTTGATATGGCACACAGCAACCAAACATTTGAATTGTGTTATTATAGATTTACAGTATATAAGTAGTTTATATACTCACAGGGTCTTGTTCCAGTAATAATAGGCTGACTACCACAACGTTTATGTCATTCCCAATTGTACCATCTTTGAAGAGACTAGAAACCTGAAAAAACAGTCAGTGTGTCTTACAAACCTGGTCCATATATATAATAATAATCTAAAAAGATTCAAAGACAAAAGACAAATAGTTGCATTAATTATTTGTATCATTACGCTCAAGAAAACTGTTTAAAATGCAAACATGTCATGTCATCTTGCTGAAAACTACACTTTACAGACTACAAAAAAATGTATTT
>JAVQKG010296675.1:0-13906 GCA_036025885.1 Hypseleotris bucephala
AAAAATAAAAAATATCCAAAAATTGTCAGAAAAGAATATCAAATGTATTTTTATTAAGTTATATTAAGTTATATATTATACTTATAGAACTAATAAGAAAATTGTAATGTATTTCCAAAAGATTTACTAAAAATACATAGAATAGTAAATATTAATTTAAGAAATTAAGACACAAGATAAAAAAAAAAAACTCACAACCACATTATAAAAGTAGAAAGCAGTGCAGACTTCTCCAGGACAACTTATTTCCTCTATGCGTGCGTAAATGGTTTTGTGTAATTTCTTCATGTCAAATAGTTTTTTGTTTTTTTTCAAAATGGTTGTATTGAGAACTCCTGCAGATTAAATCAAATAGTAGATATGGTCTGTGCTCTCGTAGTGCTTTCTAGTGTATTTCTTTACTGTAGCCATATGGTGTGTACATGGCCCATAACAATAACAACATACATCTTATGTCGTTACCTAGTTACTTGTCCTACATTTTTAACTGCCTTGGAGGAGGTCTGCACTTTCCTTGTGGCTTGTAGTATACATATTTGTACACAGCAGGGGGCAAGGTTTCAGCAGGGGGGAATGGGGTAAGGAATCTCCCTCTGCCAACAGAGGAAAAGCAGATCCAACAGAAGGGGATTCTTTGAAGAAATCTTACATCCAGATTGTAATCCCGATCATTCCCAAAATCTAATCACTTCTTCTTTGTGTCACTCCTGACCTTTCCTGGAAGTTTCATCCAAATCCATTCAGTATTTTTTGCGTAAAGTTGCTAACACGCACACACACAGCCACGCCAACAGACCCAACCACATTACCTGCTGGCGGAGGTAATTTTTTTTACTCAAGTTTTTTTTTAGTACTTTTTTACTAGTTGCGTACTGTAACTTCAAAACAATATTACTCAATAAAAAGTAAAACGTATAGTGCATTAAAACTACTCACGTTATATTAACCGAGTAAATGTAACTTGTGCCCTGCCTCTGGTCATAACAAGAATCAAAATCTTTAGGGCTTCTGGTTCTGGTTATTCTGGTTCTGGTTATTCTTTTAATAATACATTTCTGGAGCAGGTCAGCAAGCACATGTGTCATTTCGCTGGTGTGCCAAGTAAAGCATGTCGTGTCAGGGCCCGGGTCACCAGCTTTGTCCTAGTGTCATATACCATCCTTCACAATGGGCACACACACAACAATGACCTTTTCACAGCGCCTACAGTCTTACAGCGATTTCCCCTTTACCCGCACCTGCTCTGCCACTTCCTGTACTCTTCCTAATTAGTAAGCGGTCATCATAGTCTCCCTTGAGTCCCTACACATCCGGATAAAGCAGCCTTTTTTCCTATTTTCCAGTGCATCCTTCCTCGGGTCAAGCGCCACAACCACTCAGGGACAGGCGGCGAGTAGAAGGGGAAACAGGTAGGATCAAAGGTAAGCTCACGTTTTATCTCACTCTGCTGCACAAATAGGGCAGTTTACCACAATATCTGTCTGTCTGATGATAGGATTTGGAGCACTTCTTGCGTTATCGGTTTTCAGTGTAGCCTCAGATAGAGCGGTCCGACAGATCAGCTTAAACAATTACACCCAGGCATCTCACCATTTAGAGTCATCCATTCAACAGCGACTAAATTCCCCCGCAAAATCTTATCTGGTCAGCTTGAGGAGTAAAGGGGTATTTTGTGTGCTGTGTGGTGGGCTTATCTATGTCAGGGTGCTATAGCTCTGAGAACAAATGCTGACACTGATAAGCAGCAGTAGCACGGAGCTCTAGATGAAGAAGCCTGATATACAGAAACAGCACTACTTTTATGGCTCAGGCGCAACTCCACTGTCTTCTGCTTCTATGAGTATCATATCGTAACATTCCTCTCCAGCCTTTGTTTGACTCAATACTTGCAGACTATAGGCCCTTTTTGTTCATATAAATAGGCACTCACTGATACCTTATTGGTAGAACGACTTACCCTCTTGTGATCTCAAATATCAAATCAGGCTAATGATCAAGCCAGTTGATTTACTCAAACATACTGTGTGTTCAAGAGAAAACATTCTGAGCTACAAGACAAAGAAAGGTGATTTGGTCACACTTTATTTTACATATTCCTTAACTACAATGTAGTTATGTTATTACAGTTTGTCACACAGTGCATTACATTGTACTTAATCAGGTAGATATAATGTAGTTAAATGTTTAAGTGACTTGCCTGATTTGTAATGGATGTAATATCCAGTGAAAAATGCTATGTTGATGCCCGTCTTAACCAACATGATGACAAAACATAAAGCAGGTGGGCTACAGCACCAGAAGACCAAATTGGATATCACTTTGCTAGGAACAACAAGGTCTACCTATTAAAATGAGTCCATTATGTGTAATATATCAACTTACTTTACTTTGCACATTTCACCAACCTCACCAAATGTCTTTGCGGTAACTTATGGTGTACATGCATTACACACAGTAGTAATAAAAAAACTTCATGATATAAAGCTGGTATGCAAAGTATTACATTTAAGCTGTCATTTCTGTCAAGTTGTCATATTTTCCAAACAACTCCAGTAGATCAAGTGCATGTCTGTCAGCACTGTGGATGACAGGTGACTGACAGATGGAGTGCATGGAGCTATATACAGCAGACAGGCACTGAAGTGAAAATGCACTTTGATTCAAGAAGTATAATTAAGAAGAACGGACTGAGGTCTGACCAAAAGCTTCACAGGGCTACCATAGAAAAGAGCTGTGTAAGGTACTGGACATGATACTGTATCTTTGTATGGGTTTAATGCATATATTTTTCATTCATAACCATTGTAGCTGTAGCCTTCACTTGGACAGGCCAACAGAAGGTCCTTTGTCCTGTTTAACTTTGTGGAGCAGAGGACTTCATGGAGATCATTATTAATGTCCCTGTCCTTTAGTGTCACTATCTAGGCCAAGCACCGCAGCCGTGTGGAAAGGGCTGTTCAGCTGGCCATCCAACACCTCTCATCTCTGTGAATGGCACATTAAAAAGTGGCGGGTCTTGGTTGAAACTTTTATATTTAAAATTTGAGAGGACATCATATTATAGCTCAGGGAGAAAAGGAAGGACGTGATCAGAGGCCTAAAAGAGGCTTGGGTGCTGGAAGCACAAATTTAATGACGTCCCAAGAGAAGACCTAGCCACAGCAGTCTGACCCTGTCAACTCTAAGCTGTGCAGGGGTAGTTACCTTGCCAGGACACAGGACATGTAAATAGGCCTGTCCCCCTTTTGTATTCAGCCATTCTCAGAAAAAATAGGAAGCTTTTAGGCTGATGTTTCTGTCCAAAATATTTCAACAGAAACTACAATTTTTTCATAAATTTGAGGGAAGCTGTTTTAATACTGTGCTTGTTTATGGAAATGAGTGGTTAGTGCTCTTGCCTGTCTCAGCGCAGTGGTTGTGGGTGCAATCCTCAGGTAACCCATCATTCTGAGTGGAGTTTGCATGTTGTCCTTATTTTACCAGTGGGTTTCTTTAAGTACTTTGGCTTAATACACATTACACAAATGTTTTAAGAGAACTGGTGAATAGTTGTGTCTGGGTAACTGTCTGTCTTGGAGGCTCTAAGTAAGCCTTATTAGTACTTTATTTTGGTTTTGTATTCTGGTTATTAAAAATGCAGTAAAAGTAGACATACTGATGTTGGAATATAAAGTGGATAAAAAATAAAACAAAATTGAGATGTGGCCATATGCTCGAAAATGAAATTGCCGGAGTAGAACAGAAGTGGTGCTGACATGCAACAGTGTGTCTTGTCATTGAGTTGTATTTACAGTGACAGATGGTGTGGCCAGCTCAAAAACAAAAGCGAAGGACACAGCGGCTACTATGTCATGGCCGTCCCTAACTGTCTCTATTGACTTAGCAGGACTTCAAGTGAAACGACCTCACACTGCGCTGCTCCTGTACTATACATCAACTTTACTGACCACATGTCTCTGTGTGGTTCCCAGAATGCACCTCTCTTCATCACATAGGGTGAAAGGTCAAGAATCTCGTGCCAGATTTATAACATGCATCTGGCCTTGGGATGCACTCCTCCTATTTTTACAACACAAGATGTGACAAAGTGTAGACTTTCAAATGGAGATACAATCGCCACCATCAAACCCCTCCCCGGCCTTGAGGATGCTCCTTGATTTACTGGGTCAATTAGAGCCAGGAAACGGACAGGCAAAAATTACATACTGCACATTCATCTATATAGTCTATACTCCAAGGCTGCCAAAAAGGTATACCCACAATATATTTTTAGTCTTATTTGGGAAACATTTATGTTTTTGAGATAGGTTAAGTGCCTTGAGCCTATTTATACATTTATGGATGCACAAGGTCAGTGACGGTGACCAGTTAATCACAGGGCTGACAGTGAGACATAAACAAATCCTATCAACATATTACCTAATAGGAAACAAGTGAAAGCTAGTGTACACAGCAAATACACATTTTAACACTGGGCAGGATATGTGAACTACAAAGAAAGATCACAGTTCGCTGGCCTGGGGTTTGAAACTACCACTTTCTTGGTGGGAATTCGAAGTGCCAACAACTCTGCCACTGTTCAATGTTCATATGTTTTTTTAGCTATATGAATGAGAGCAGACTGGATTTAGAGGTCTCATGAATTGGTCAGTACTTCCTAAATTAGGAGGGGCAAGGGTGGTGTGTGGGGATAAGGGAGATTAGCTTTGTAGCTTACAGAAAGGTAGGGCCAGGGATGACAGGATTTCTTATACGGGCGTGAATGAAGCAAAACAACTCCAGGTATGTTGACGGAAACACATTAGAACATTGTAGAAAGCTTGAAGTCAATTTTGTACAAAGGGCTTTTAAATGCTTGGTTGTGCTGTGAAAAGTATGCTAAATGAACAAAAAACTTGAGACTTGTGTTTGTGAGAATGAGTTACATCAGCAACATTTTTTCTCTCCAAGATTTTACACTGAAGAGTTCTTATCTTTTTCAGCTCGCTCAGATCTTCAATGTGCGATGGTATACTTCCTCTAAGGTGCCTCATACCAGATCATCCTCCATTCAGATGAATATGCAGGGACTCACTGACATGCCCTTGCCTTGACCCCATGCTCTTTTCCGAGAAAGTAGATTACATTTTTTTCTTGTGTGAGATCTATTGGTGTGTGCTTTACTGCTGCCCCCAGAGCCCTGCACTTCAGTCTGTGCCGATGCAGTGACAGAGACAGAGCCGCAGCTGGCGTAAGTCGCACATATTAGTCTTCATCAGACTTGTGAGACACTGACACTTATGAAGACCTATGCCATTTAATATACATCATCAGCTTTAACAGTGCGAATGGGAGCAGAAGAAGCACACACAGGCGCCTTGGGCATATCCACGCCTGCTTACCACAAGGCCACAGCAGCATGAGGAGGAGGAGTCAAGGCCAGCCCTGCAAACCTCTACAGAGAAAAATAACTTTGACTTCACAAACATTTTCACATCTTTTCACAAATTTCATCTTTTCATTTTCTGAACATAAAGTGAACCCTGGAGCTGTTTCTGTCATCTTGGGCCGTGATGTCCAAAATAAGTAAACATGTGCTTATTTATCCAATGTTGCCGTGCTTGGCATTACCACTAGTCTATATACCAAGTACGAATTTAAGGAACACATTCAGGATGTCTTGTTGGACCAAAAACCCATGAGTCTTACATGTCCTTACAAATAAGGTCATGGTTAGGGCTATGGTTAAAGTCAAGGTTAGGGTTTGGGTTAATTTAAGTTGTGAAAAGCACTGCACAAAATCAATGCATTATTGTCATTATGATTATTATATTTGTCAGCTATATTTGTAGGACCAATGGGATGTAGGAAAAGTGGGACAAAGGTTGGATCAGTTTGTTTCGTGTTTATATATTTAACTATAGGCTGATTTAAGGACTCATAACAAAATATTTAACATATTAAGGAGGAAAACAATTTAAGTGTGTAAATTGTTAGCTCATGTGTTAGCGTGTTAGCTAGTAACTTAAAGATTACATAAAACAGAAAATATAATGTCAGGGTTTGGCAAAGATGTCCAAATGTTCGAACATGCTTATTTATCCAATTTTGTATAAAACTCTATAACTACTGTCATATTTATAATTACACATTTGTGCCTATAATTAATGCTACTGAAAGGCACTGTCCATGCCTCAATTATCAGAAAATGAAAAATATATATTTCTATCTTGTCTGAGCCTATTCATTTATCAATTTAGAGGCGACAAGCAATTATTTCTTGTGGTTGAAGTCCGTGCCATCAGTCTAAACTTCCCAATTAGCCTTTGTTCATTCTTGACGTCTGCATAAATATTCCAAAGTTGCACGCAGATATTTCATCAAGACATTTTGGAGCCAATCTAAAAGAGCAGCTATCTGACTAAATTATAAATGTGTCCCTAAAATGTCTGAGTTGGAAGCCTCAATGTGGTTTCCTCTAATAAAAAATACATCTAGCCTTAAGCAGTGTGTACACAAACAGATAGAAGCAAAAAAGTTGCAGTTAAAAAGTATGAAAAAGGTACATCCAGAAATAAATGTAATCAACATTACCATGTCATCTCATCTGGTGAGATCAGCCCTAAACAACATAGATCCCAAAATGCATGAAATTTTAATTATTATGCTCACTGCTCCTGATCAATTGCCCCAATGGCAAAAACGCGGGTGAAATGCATAGAGAGAAATATAGTGAGGACAATAACGTTAACTTAACACTAACCTGCACCATCAAACTGTTCAGTATTTTAAATGTATTAAATGCATGTCAAATGAGTGTGTGACCATAGTACAGCTTTTATCCATAGCTGTTATTTTTTTCTCGTTAGATGCTAAGGTGCATTTTGTTGCTTTGTACATTTACACATGAAATAAATGGGAATTAATGTGATGACAATAAAGTTGAATTTAATGTAATCTAATACATGAAGTGCTTGGATCATGCCTTATGAAAATGTGATTAGCTTGTATAAGGAGCTGTTCCCTTGTGGTTGCTCTGTCTGGCCTCATATGTCCTTGCAATTTAGACTGGAAATTTAGTTAGCCAAGAACATGGGCTGGTTTTAATCTGAAGCCTAAGAGAAAAGACTTGAACGAGCTGTAGATCCTGTGTCTCTGATCGTTACATCAGCTGCTTAGACTTACACCACATTAATATTTATAAAACACAGATCAGCACGCATGATACAACACCGCCACTGCTGAAATCCTTTCACTTTTAATGAACAGCTTTTAAACAGCTGATTGTAGCAAGAACTAGGACATCTTTATTTATTGAAGTATGCTAATTGTGTAAAGAAAATTTGGGGTGCACACCCCATCACCACACACACTCAAATTCACACAAATAGATTAATGTATGGCTGAACACAGAGGTGCCAGGTGAGGAAACACTATCACAGGAGCTGTCTGCACCAGGAGTTGACCAGACCACAGCCACAGGACACAAACACAGGGCACACAGCCGTTAGCTGACCCACGACCAGTACCACGGATAGCTCCCCACAGCCGTGACCAATACAACTCCCAGTGCACAGTTCTCTCTGAGGAACAATTGTGATCAAATATTATAATAATTCATGTAAGAATGTCATTTAGTATTAGCATCTGGTATGTCCAGATGCTAATACTGAAACTACTACTAAAATAGTCAAAAGTAAATTAAAAGCGTATAAATTATATTGCATAGTAGAGACAATATGACTTTAAAAAAGTTCCCTTTAAACTTTTGTTTTGTCACAATGATATGACATTGTGCTGTAGTGTAACATTAGTTTGCAGGCAGTCTTTGAAAATGTCAGTGAAATCAGTTGTTATCTTGTTACCGCGCTGCTCCTAAAATCTATCTTTAGTCGCCCTCTTATGATTCTCCATGGTGATTCTTCAGCGCTGACACCGCCTCAGATGACTCACAGACACCACACGTTATTAATGTTTTCACCAAAATAGTTATCCAGAAATAACAGCAGTAACCCATGGTAACAGCAGCAATGTCGCCCGCCGCCATTGATTACTCACACATCACAATTCCAATTAATACTTACGCAACAACCCACTAAATTCATCAGACAACAGATACATTTCCTCCTGAACATTAAGCCAATCAGTGATATTATTAAATGAGATGTTGTGAGGTAAATGAAGCTTCCCTCAAATGCCCCCCTTGTGTCTCAAAAATAAATGAAAATAAAACATTGCAAGAATGACAGTACCAGCTGAGTGTCCCTGGCCAGAATTAAAAGAAATAGAAAAAGAGAAACTAATGCTGAACCTGGCATTTTACACATGCTTTTCCCAAAACTGTAGAGGGTGCTCCATAGAGTAAAAATGTAACAAAAAATAAAAAATAAAAAAACATCTGAACTCAATATATTTGAACCTGTGGGAGATGTGCCTGTCTGGCCGCCTGGCTCATTAGACAAATGTTACATCATCTTCATAGATCCAGCCCTTGAACTGTGTTTGGTTATGAGCAAATGGAGCAAAGCAACAGAAAGTTTATGGAGGTTTACTGAGGTACGGCTGTAATGAAGCGACTTCCTGCAGTGTAATAAAGGTCTGCACATAATGCCAAGGGCGGCCGGGCGAGCACGAAGACCATTACATCTCAACAACAGCTCACAGCCAGCCCCTGCACCCACCTGCTGCAATCTACGCACTATTGTTATCTCACCAAACCTCCTCCTGGTGCAAAAGGTGAAGACATGGTAGAAATGTCATTTTTAAAATAGTTTTCACCACAAAAGAATGAGGGAGTGTGTGTGGAAACCATAGAAAATTGCGAGACAGAGGTGGAAGTCAAATACTGTAGACCTACCACAAAGCACATGCAAACAAAAACATTACTTTCACTTTGTTGAGCTGTGTTTGTGTTAAATGACTTCAAGAAGAACTATTTTCTCAAAGAACTAAGCAGCTGTTTATTGTCAACACTTTAAATGGAAACTATTTCTATCTCTCTTTTTCGGAAGTTGTTGCTGTCTCAGTGCTAAAAAGGTTACTTATGTACCTGCTAGTCACACCCAATACTACAGCCAAAGCAAATCACAGAGAGTAGGGGTTGAACCAAGATGCTTTGAGCGCACTTTTTTTTTTTTTTTTTAGATATTTTTTGGCCTTTTTGGCTTTAATAGATAGGACAGTAGATTGACAGGAAATCAGGGAGAAGAGTGAGGAGTGACATCCAGCAAATCGTCATTAGCCGGATTCAAACTCACAACACCGGGGCAAGCTCTAATGGCTGTATATGGGCCACATGCTCTACCTACTGAGCTAAACAGCGGCCCTTGAGTGCACCTTTAATTTGGATATGCAATAGCACACTGAGTGAGATTAAAACTGTTGTCTAGAGGTTAAGTAATTGTGGGGAAAAATACTATATGACCTTGTCTGTATGGTGGGTTGGTAATCTGTCCTAATTCTTATTTTACTTTAGTCCATCCCCTGCCTCTATAGCATTAAATCAGAGCTTGTGGGTTAGCACTTAAACCAATACATTTTTGTTGTTGATGATATTATTTCTCTTGTGCGATTGTCACAAAATACATATTTTTTTTGTGCTGCGTCTTACACTATCTAAAAACTAAAAACTGTTACTTGATTTTACTGATGCCTAGCGTCACATCTTGCCCCTGTGGCTCAAGGTTGCACGTCTGTGCCCATAGTGCACACTGCTGACAAATAAAAGGTCACACACAGAAAAGTGCGAATGCAAAGTGATTCAATTCCCACATCAACCTAGCCTCCAGCTTCCAGTGAACAACACAAATACTCCGTGTAAATAATAAATAATGAATAAAATGGGTTGTTGAGGCTTCTGCTAAATGCATAGGCTCTTACTACCCTTCCTGCATCTGTCTACAAATGCTTTTGATAATACATGTGCCATTTTGGAGAAACTAAGCTATGCAACAAGTCTTGACCCCGTTTGCTACAAAGATGTTTCTTGCTATAATGGTGACAAATAAGATGAAAAAAAAATGGCAACTACGTTCTTTGATCTGGTTTAATGGACTCAGTTAGACGACATGAAGAGCTTTACTGATGTGGTGTATATCATTAAAGCAAAAAACCTATTTGGCTACAGTCAAAATATGGTGTGCTTATCTCTTGAAATCTGTTTGCTAAACTTTAAAGATGATATTATTCTGGACATCAAACCATTATGCCATTTTAGGGTCAAATAAGGTTAGATAGATATTAGCAATAAATTACATAGTGCCAATAAGTGGAGTAAAGCCAAATTTAAAAATGCTGGAATGATTCATGCATATGCTGTGTGTGTGGTCTGTTTATGAATCACTACAGATCTATTTTGTCTTCAGATCTTCTTACTTTAGAGTTGATATTAATTAGTCCATTACTTAGCCTTATTTAAATTAGCAAATCATTAGCAGCCAAAGCCATGAGTAACAAAGAAGCAGTAATTAAAGGATGGAGGGAAAGCCAGAGCTTCTGACTCTCAGCAAGATGTTCAAACCTTGAAGTCAGCATGTCCACTCTGTGTAATTGTGGGTTCACTCTGGGTACTCAGCCTTTATCCCACAGGATTTCTGTTCTGTGTTAGCAGAACTGATGAATACAGTGAATGAATGTGAGCATAAATGATCTTCTGTGGATATCTTCATGTTAGCCCTGGATGTACCACCCAGGCTGTTCTCTCCCAAAGGCCCACACAAACATACATGTCAGGAAACAAGGAAATAAACAAAAGAAAAAAAAAGAAAGAAAGACATAGAATGAATGAAAGAAAACTTAGTTCCTTAATCTTACCAGCAACAGATGATGTAATCACTTTTTGTTTTTGTCAGTTTGTTGCATCCAACTGACAAAAACAAAAAGTAATGACGTTAACTGTTTGTGTTTATTTAAGGGCTTCTTGATATGCAGGATTCTGACAGCGGCTGATTCAAAGAAGCCCCGCATTAAGCTAATGATGTAAATGCAATTTTTGCATTAAACTCAATTTTGACCCATTAGAGACCCATTAATAGTGATATGCCGAGCCAGCGTGTTTTACAACATCATCCTAATTCACTTGTGTCCTTTGAGAGATATGCTGCTGTTGAGTCGATCTATTCATTCATTGCTCCATGCCTAATAGATCCTACAGACGAACAGGGACAGGCTAATCTGATGATGAGACTAAGCAGTGATTTCTGGCTCTATACAGGAGCGTGTCTCACATGAGTGCTGCTGATGTGGTTTTATGGCTCCCCTGGCACAGAGCAGAACATTTAAAAGGCATGGCTTCAAATGAGCTTAGCACACTTTATTACCCGTCTGCAAACAGCTTAAGTGGCAGGCAGCATATCCTTGACTTGGTGATGTTGAATGCATAGTGAACAGTGCAGGCAATTAGCTCCAAGGTGTACACATGGGTGGGACAAAAGCAAGCAATTGTAAATACTTAAAGCTGTTTTCAAACTAAACTGTTCACAGACCTTGTGATTGTGGTCATTTATCTAAACCAAGATGGAAATGAAAATGCACAAATATCCAACATGAACTCTATTACTTTACATTTTATTATTTATTATCAAGTGGCATCCAGTGTGGTCATCTCATACTGTAGCCTTTATATAATGAATGGTTATCGGAGCTAATGTCTCTGGGTGGCACGGTGGCGCAGTGGTTAGCACTCTTGCCTCACAGCAAGAGGGTCCTGGGTTCGATTCCTGTTGGGGCCCTTCTGTGTGGAGTTTGCATGTTATCCCTATGTCTGCGTAGGTTTCCTCCGGGCACTCCGGTTTCCCCTACCACTAAAAACATGTATAATAGGTTCCCCATTGGGGCCAGGTAAAAGAGATTCTTAATCTCAATGGGACGGGAAGGTCAAATAAATACACAGATAGTGCAAGTATTGTTACTTCAACATAGTAAAAGTATGGTACAACTACCCTTAAATGTGCAATTCCATCAAATAAATGTCAAAGCATGCTGGGGGCTATCAAAGTAGGTTCAGCTTGTTAGGGAACCTAAATAGTTCTGCCAGGCCTGTTTTTTACATTTGTTGAACGTTTATACCCTATTTTTCACTAGTTAAACTGAAAATAAATCAACTTGCTATGGATAAATATCACCAATTGAATTTTTTCAGAATTATACTAGTAATCACTTTTTGAAGGTTTTCCTGGTAACATGAAGTCCTATACTATCCACCTTCTGAAATGAACCTTTTAGTGTGACAGCCAAGCACACCTCCTGTCTTCACCGCTGATTGGTCATTTGGAAGAGAAGAGGGGACAAGATGGCCGCTGCTGTAGTTTGCATGCTGGGACTTGTCCTGCTTGGATCCAGACAGTAGTCAAGCCCCTGTGGCCTCTCAGCGGTGCGGCGTGACATCGGTACCAACTCTCTTCATGCACGCCGAGTCCCATGTGTCTACCAAATCTGTGCTCTGTACCAGGACTTTTAAAGAGATACTGCAGGATTTTGTAAATGACTATTGGACTAAGGAACTTTTTTGATTAATTTCTGACAGGTGATGGACCTCAAGACAAATAAAACAGAAAATGTAAACAATAGGTTACTGCATACCAATAAACTACAGGAAGTAGTCGAAACATGTAAAGCAGGTAAACAAGCTACTCTGTCTTACTAAAAGAACCTTAAAAACAGTTAATTCTAAGAAGACAGTATGAACCTTCACCAAAAGGATACCAATAAAACTACTCAATGGATCTGCCCCAAAGCAGTTGTCTACAAGTAAAGTGAATAAGCATAATGGCAACATATTTGCGGCAGCACAATGCTTGGACTGCATTTGGTGTATTTTCTTTATAATAGTAAATATAAAATAAAAATCATATTATTTTGTAGACCCGTGTGTCATATATCTCTTATTCTTATTGTCACAATTGAATCCAAAAGTCCATCAAATATACAAACACAGTTACTATATATAACCACTGCATTAGACTGCATTACACTTGAACTTTACCTGAACCATATTTATTTACAATCGCATTATCCCCATGAGTGACCAGCTTAACACATTAACTTCTCCATAACATAATGTTCTATATCTTCATTGACACCATCACCACTTAGTCATCGGCATCCAGCCTTGCTCGAACTAGGACACTTGAACTAAAGCCATTGGGGAGAATAATGCACAAGGGTGGGGGTGCAAAACTGGCAGATAAAAGGCTTAACATTTTTGAGAAAATGAAAGAAAACAAAGATAAACAGACAGACAGACAGATTTTACACAGGCAGCACATAGCGTGATCCTTTTTTGGAGCATGGCGCCAGTGGAGTTGCAGAGAGTGTTTTTTGGAATCTAGGTCATTGTTCCTCCCACTCAGCCTGTCTGATCCGCCACACGGTCCGGATTTTTATTTTATTTATTTATCTACCAAATAAGCACCTATCTTGTTTCCGTTTTTGGTTGAGAGGGGGAAGAAAAGTAAAGTATTTCTAAATCCAGACAGAGGTGACAGGCCGTCTCAAAAAATGGTGTCACCAAATAATAATATTGTAGATGGCTGAGATCACTTCATAAAGACCTTGTAAGAAGAATACAAGGGGTTAATGTTAGGTGCTGAAGCTGTGTCAAAATGAGAGAAATGATTTACCCATACACAAGAGTAGTTTAGGAATGTTAAAGTGTGCTATGATGCCTAAAAGTTGTTGGTATTAATAGGTCATTTTAATATGTTTCCATGACTGGACCATGAACTCCTCAGAACAAGCACTTCAGGACCTTCTTGCTGTGAGGCATTAGTCACGACACATCTTTTTGTATTCAGATTTTTGTATTTTATATCTTATAACCTCAGAACTTCCCGTTACAAGTACTATATTTTTATTAATATAAGGCAATAGTTAAAAAATAAATACATAAAAATATCCTCTACAGTGGACTTTAAATTTCCAAAATATG
>JAVQKG010296850.1:0-14038 GCA_036025885.1 Hypseleotris bucephala
ATAGCAGGACTAAACCAGGTCAAAACCATGTCTAAACTATATAAACTAGGATCACTATAGACAGGTGTATAGCAGGACTAAACCAGGTCAAAACCATGTCTAAACTATACAAACTAGGATCACTACAGACAGGTGTATAGCAGGACTAAACCAGGTCAAAACCAGAACCAAACAAAGTCTAAACCCCAAATAATTCTTTATCTTGTCAAATTTTTACAGTGTAGGTGGTTTATGCCAAGTGGAAAGAGGCAAAGAACAGGAAGAAGGGGGTGTCACAGGGGAGTTGTGAGGCACGACAAGAGGAGGAGGGAAGGACAGGTAGGTATTGTGTCTCAAGTTCCTCTTTCTATTCATCGACTCTGGTTCCTTTTTGGCCTCTGGGGTGGAGGTAACTCAAGAGGGTGTTAGAAATGTCTTGCCTCTCTGCTCCGAGGGTGTTATCTGCAGACAGGGGTTTTGAATGAGGCACAATGTAGAAGCAAGAAGGAATTCAATCAGCTGGCTTTCCTACAGAGAGACGGTGCATATCAAAGCACACACACAGCATTTAGGTATGAAAGGAAAAAGACAATGGGAGGCAGTAATTACCATGTAGCTGTTAAATTCGCTGGCCACTTTATTGGGGATGCTTTGCGCCTAATAAAGTGGCCCTTACATGACATCTACATTTTAGGACCATTAGTTGTGATATTTATTTGGTTGTCCCATTGTTTAAATTCCAGGGAGCAATTAAAAATATGTTTCAAAGTCACATAAATCCTCATTTTATTTTAAATATTTAGATTTGGAAGCATCAAGACAAAGAGGACACTTCCCTTTACACACTGAATATGTTTGTGACAAGAATGACATACACACAACACAAGAAAATAGCTTACAATCCATCACATTTATTAAAACAGTAATTGCCCTCACTGCCAAATAAAGAGCATTTCATTTAAGAGGAGGTGAAGGTGTGATGACAAGTTGTCCCAAAGGCACGTTGCCATTTTTCCTCCAGGGGAAGTTTTGCACACTCCCCCTTCATATAAGCAGCCATATTTCATGCAGACTTTTCAAATGATTGCAAATCTTCATCCATCACTGACAGCAGGGCAAAATAAACAATCATACAACAGATCAATCACTGTCTGCTTAATGCTGCACCGCGCCATAGAAGCTGTAGCCAGAGAAGGCTGGACGTGACAGCGTGCCATGTGTGCTAAAATATTTCTGCCGGGATATTGACCAAAAAACTGCTGGGCTTTTAGTAGAAAAATACAATACAAAAGGCCAAAACTAGCTATAACCACTATCTGGCAATTAAATATTACCATAACAAACCAGCTCTAGTTCAAACCAAGAATTTGAATGAAGAAGAAATATGATGCTTTCCTGGTGGCATAGGTCAAACACTGGTTTTATTAGCAACTTTTAGATCTGCAGAAGACTGTCTCTGAACACAATGACAAAAGCAAACAAAGTGTCTTCGAGTATTGAGGTAAATTCTTGGTCTATTTAAAAATAATCCAATAAACTAATTGTAGCAAACAGTGTTTCCATTATTGGCCCTGTTATGTAGTAATTTAGAATCAATTGAATCAAAAGTGTAATTTTTACTTCCTGGCAAACCCGCTCCTTAACACTGCATAAAAACATCCACTTTTTAAATCAACAAACCAACTTGATAAACTCCCTGGCTTTCAGTGGATGTGATTTTTACCTCCGCCATGAAGCTTAAGCTATAAAGCACTGGGCCCACTGCAGTTATCTGTGAAGTCTGATCAAATCTTTAATCACAGCCTCAGATCCAGACTCTCCTCCATCACTGTGTCTGCTTTACCACCAAAGTCTTATGGCCTTCATCACTTCTCTCTCTCTCCTCTCTCATCTAACTCTTCATAAAGACCATTCATCCCACCATCCTTTCATGCGTTTATATCAGGGGCCTGCTTAATCCTCTGACCCACTACCACTCGACTGGACTGGGACAAACTTCAAAGACACACACACACAGGGAGTGGGTGGGCAGCTGTGTTGTGCTTGGCCTGGACCACAAAGTCTTTAGAGGACAAGGGCCCACACACTGCTGCTGCTACTCTTCAGTATCCCCCAGTAGTTAATCTCTGGATGAGTAACTATACTGTAGGCTGAGAACTTAGTCTGATGATGGCCAAAATCAATAATAACAGCCAATTTACTCATTTCATACCAGCACTAAAAATGTCAATTGGTTGAACTACAAGTGGTGATGTCATGTTTTTCCTCAAAACAGGCCTGCATAGTCAGCACACTGTCATAATAGCTGATACTCTCAACTGAAGGAAAATCTTTTCAAACACCTAAAGTTACACAAGCATCCTTTTTAGATGCCCTGGGGCAGACTGAGAGACAACCATACCACAGCAAAGGCCTTTCTGACATGTGCCTGGTAGGCTACACAAGCAAGGTGGTGTCTTGCACAAGGACACAACAGCAGTGATCAAACTGATAAAAAACAAAAAACAAACAACTTGATTTTATAAGTGACTCCCACCCCAAAAAGAAAACATGCCATAAATGTTAAAACTGATAAGTGGTAGACTCACTATCCTTACCTGTACAATATGTTACAATGAAATACCGTTAAGCATACACTACTTTCATCACTTCATTCAAAACCGTAATGCAGTAGCACCTTCTCATGTATGCAGGACCAGCAGCAGCAGACAGAGGGCTTTGACAGACAGGCCCGGGCTCAAAGTGACAGTCTGGGTTGGAAATAGACTCGCACACGCATCAAATAACACACACATACAGGGTCGATGACAGCTAAGGGAGTTTGACATGGCTGCCACTGCTGGATCTATGTTTATTTTATTAACCAGCCAGTGATGCAAGGGGAAGGGGGGCAGTGAGGGTTTAGGGGTAGGGCAGGGTGATATTAAGTCATTCAGTTAAGTATTGGGACATGATGGGGGATATTTGGATATGCTTTTTGACAATGTCATTTTGAACCAACAGTTTAAAAATAGTGGAGTTTTACAAAAGTTGAGTGCAGGACAAAATCTAAAAAGGTTAAATCAAGACTAAGTCAAGGCTAAACTGGGGCTAACTCAGGACCAAAATTATTATTTAGTTTATTTGGAAATACCATTAATTACTTATTTTTGTCAGCCCCTAAACTAAAAACTTTATGTTCAATCTGACAATCTGTACATTTAACAGAACTTTGATAACTCCCTTTACTTGAGAAATACTATTTTTAAGTAACAATAACCTTACTTAGGCACAGTTTTAGCTCCTCTACCCATCAATATAAGTGCATTTCTTTGATTTGATTTTCTACTATTCACAGCCTCTTCAAGTGCGTCTTTATTCTCAGCAGGAGAGTTCCAGACTTTGACATTTTACTTTGTGTCCGACTGTGACTTATTGTGTCAAATCACACTTTGTTACGTGTGAAAATCAAGAACAAACAGCGCAGGAGGCATTATGGATTTTCTGACTGCATTTTCACATCGTACGAAAATAACATTGTGATGAATCTCACACCGCTACTAAGTTATCAACTGATCGTGACTTTTCCAGAGATAAGAGCCAGAAATTCCAGTGTCACCTGTTAACATTGCACAAGAACTCAATAAATCAAAAACACACACGTTCTGGGGGCAAGAATGAGGAAAGAACTGACAAATGTTTACAGACAGTTGTGTACAAAGAATGAGCTGTAGTAAAAATGCTTTAAGATGAATGAGTGTGTCCACCATTTGCACATTTCCAGCCCAGCCTGTTTTCTCTATTAGTAATATAAAGTAAGTCTACACTTTTCATTCAAACCTATTGTCAACTCCTTCCTACCTAAAACTGGAGGTTCTTTTTTGACATATGGTTGAACAGTATGCTTTTAATAATACAATAATCATCGTAGTTCCACTGCATCTTGCAATTGTCAGCTGCTTGGTCCTATGTTTATAGACTTTGGCACTGACACCTCATCTTAGTATACAAATGCAAAACACAAAAACTATTTAACATTTAGGAAGGCTGGGCAATTTAAATACATTTTAATTTCGCATTCCAGCAAAGTAATAAGCAGTAACT
Organism: Hypseleotris bucephala; assembly: GCA_036025885.1. Taxonomy (NCBI): domain Eukaryota; kingdom Metazoa; phylum Chordata; class Actinopteri; order Gobiiformes; family Eleotridae; genus Hypseleotris; species Hypseleotris bucephala. Next base: position 4,063 of record JAVQKG010296850.1, read on the forward strand.
CCCTTAGCAATTTCAAATTCAATCATGTTTTTGTGTCAGTCAAAATTCCAGTTTCATGGGTAATTACTCTGAAAGTGTCACCAAGCACTTTTATACATTTCTTTAACTCATATTTGCAGATCTTATAAACCATGCCTAGAAATGCACGTCACACCCTGTCCTCACAGAAACTGCATATAGACCTGGTGCACTTAGCTTCCTGCTTTTCAATGCACACATACACACAGTCTATACACTCATTAGTCCACAACTCTTTCTGCAACAACTTCTAATTGATTCACCCTCTTTAATAAAAACCACAGCAGCTCTCGGATGCACCTGTCACATGGCATCAGACGAGAACAACGTGGGGCTTTAAACGGGTCTCGTGCTGCAGCTACTGGGATACACAGATGCACAACAGCGGTGCACAGGGGCTGTACATTTGTAAACTGATGTGTGAGTGTGTAGAAGTGTGTAGAAGTGTGTGTGGCTTTGTGCGCAGTGTGTGGGTCAGCTGTTGCTCTTGGCCGAGGGTTAGCCGCAGAAGCACAGTGACACCCTGTCCTCGTGTCCCCATTTCTCAAATACGCTCGTAAATGCAGTCTATAGCATAATGGTTCTTTCACTACAAACTCATGCTATAGGAGCAGGAGCAATTTGCCAAGCTTTAAAATGCCATGACATCAAAAGTAGACCTTGACATTTTGTATAAAGCTTCTAGCAGTAAGTTTAACAGGTTTTGTATCTCTGCTGTTTAATGTTTATCCATGGTTTGCTTTATTTTCAGGGTTTTTTTTGTGTTCTGTGTGTGTTTTCATGTGTACGCTTTAATAAACACATTCACTTGTCTGCTAGCCAATTCTACAATAGTATGTGAATGTCCTAAAATAATTTAATACCTAACTATAATGAACTAAAAGTACATGGATTTTTACAGCACAAATGATGAAGATTGATTATATACAAATTTGGAATGCCAACTTCACTTTTAAAAATAATACCAAAGATTATATAATGTGTTTTGTACTAATTTTTGAGTTATGAAAAGGTTTCCTAAAATAACCCACAGAAATAGTCTGCTTCTCTGAACATGCTGAGTCACTTCTGGCTGACTGGTTACGACCATTGATAGCACCTTTCCATCCATGTCTACGACCTTTCTCGACAAATATGGTGCCATCAGTCTAAGTACCTTTAATTGAGCCCAACGTACCATTTAAACCAAAAGCCTGTCTCTTTTTTTACATGACTTGTGCTTGATTTATAGGGCTCCCATAAAACGTGCCATTTCATTTAGGCCCGTGTTCTGTTAGCAAACGCTCACAATCGCTTTCCCATATTAGCACAGCAAGAAGCCTTTTGACGGTTTTATTTCTTTTGGATTGAAAAAAAGAGGAGGGGCGTGTGAGAGGGGGTAGAGAAAGAGAGGGGTGAAGGAAATACGAGGGCATAATTGCACGCCACTTACAATAATCGCGAATTCTGCTTTTGTCCTAGTTTAAATCGGAGCTGAAAATGAGGCAAAGACGTCAGAATTATAGGGTAAAATCATTAGTCTGAGAAAATTGAATAAAAAATGGCTTTTTACTTTTTATTTATGCAAGTGTCAGCTTTAATCAGAGTGGAGTTTAACCAAAGATTGTTAGAAAGAAAATTGTAGCTTTTCATGTTCAGAATATTTTTATGAAACAAAAAAAGAAAAAAGTTAGTTCCTTTATAAATACAAAGCACTTTACTTCATTCGGTATTCTTATTGTGCTGCTGTCAAACCTATGAAGCTGAAGGTCTGTACTACTAGCAGTAAAATAACTGGAACCACTTTATTAGGTACAAAGTCTACTTAAAAAGTGTTCAATGTGTTAGTGAATGGCAAAATGTGACAATGCAATAACTTAATTACATTTAAGCTACATTTCTAAAGCATTATTAATTTAAGACGGTATTGCAGGAAAAAGTAAAAGTGACTGTGAAAAACATAAGAGGCACTTAACAGTAGAAAAGGTTAAAATAAATTGGAATATTAGAGTCATTTAGTTGAACAGAACTATGCCTCCTTTTTCAGAATCCCCACTGAAGTGCCAAATATAGCGCCCCAGTGTCACCATTTTATAAGCTATAAAAGAAGTAGCAATTGAACATTATAGCGACAATTCAGAAGCTATTACAACCTCTGTTTGTACGTGGCCCAATTAGCCGAGTGTTAAAAACCACAACAGCAGTGTGCTCCTAGTCCAGGCACTGAAGCCAGATAGACTTTTGCCAAATAACAAATGTGTGTTCAATTGCTCTCACCTGCCAAAAACTGATCGTAAATATGGCTGGAGGCGGGCAGGGCTTGGCCGGGGAGCTGCCTCAGGCTTTCAGGCCAAATATGCAGTTCGGTCTTTAGAGCATAGCAAGACCAGATCACACTTTCCAATGCAGAAACATGCCCGTCACACTTGATAGATTTTTTTATACATTATACCTTCTGGTGGTGAACAAAATATACAGTCCATAAAGTCTGGTACAATGGAGTAGCAGACTGTTTGTTTTCTTTAGCTCTTTCTAAAACTATGTCTGCAGTGTCATGTATATTTATGAAGTTGTCCATATTCTCTCACAGTGCTTAAGCCTATAGCCAACACTGGAGACATCATATCCTCAATCAGATAAACAAAATATGTAGTCATGTCCTTGTGATAAAAACGGCTACATGTCAAGTTAAAGACACACTTTTATGTAACACTCAAAACCCAAACTATTAGCACAAACATTCATTCACTACCTCTGCTTCCCTGGGAATGACTCACAATACATTCAAGCAATGAAAGTCCTGTGTTTTCCCCAAGGACACAACAACAGTGTCAACTAGGGAGGGACTGAACCACCAACCTTTATGATATAGGCAACCGCTATTTACTAAGCCACTTCTACTCCACAATTACAGTTTTGTGGCTTAGTCTAAACTAGTATCACATATTTTCACTAGACCGGAGTCTTCACCCATATGTAAGGAGCAAACAAATAAGCTGTAGCCATCTGAGCTCTTCCTTCCCCCTTGTCATTTTGAGCTATACATATTTCAGTCAAGAGTAACCTTCACTTGACTGCCCTAGTTCCTTCCAGCCCATCAAGATAATAGCATCTAAATTTATAATGCTTTTTGATAAGACCCTCAAAAGAAACCCAGTTCTCTCTTTCAAAGCTCAAAATACCACTGCGTCCGCCCATGGGGGTCTGGCGTAACTTAATGAGATTTGGGAATACTACAGGGGATGAATGAGCAGTGAAGTCAGAGCGACCGACCGTTTTTGTTTCAATAAACTTGTTTCGCTTTTGAAAATTTTCGCCTTGAGGTCTTTGACAAATGAAGTGTCGCGCGACCACTGGTGGTATTTCCTGTGTGGCAGAGAAAGAAATATTCAGCAAATTCAGAAATTAACCTTCTCCCGAGCAGGCTCTTACTAGTGGTTTTTAAAGGTCACGTCAGCGGAGTGGAGGGAAATGGCTTGTGCAGTAAAAATTTGTGAGGCGTTTCAACCAACTCAACTTCTATCCAACTTGACAAACCCTAATCTTGAGAATTTACTGTAAGTAGGGTTCACAATATTGTTGTAAGCAAATATTAGCAACGGTAATTCATGTCAGATATTACAATACAAATGTTTATGATCTCTTGACAGAAATTCGCAAATAAAAAAGCTGTTCTAGCCAAATAAGAATATTGTTAAAAAGGTTTGATTTTCTTTGGTCTTGATTCAGTCGACAATTTAGTCTCGATTTACTTGTCAACTTTTTATTTACATTCACATAAATCCATTTTTTTTTGGACAGATTTAGTCTGTATGTCAAAATGCATTCTTAAACATTGGCAGTCATTTTATCATCACAATACTTAATTTAGCTGCATTTCTTTCTAATAAAGCAAAGCCCTACTATGCAGCCAGACCTAATCATGCTCATAAGTAAACAATGATAAAAGCAGACACACTCACACACAAATATATTTACTGAGATAAAGAGCTGGAGGCTTGAGCAGGTGAAGTGGCCACTACGCTTCATTAAGCACCATGTGATTCCCTGGGCCCTGCGACGTTTACCCAATTTAAACAGGAAATGACACAGTGTTAGCAATACTGAGCAGAGCAAAGAGGAGAGGCTGAAATGACACACGATCTAGTTTAGTGACAAACACAAAAACAGATCTTTGATGGGAATAGATTTATCAAGTGTAGCGAACAGCAGATAAATATAATCACTTGATGTCCGTGGAGGAATTAAACTGCAGAAGAGATGATAGAAAATTTAAAAAAGGAGGTGTTTTGAATAATACAAAGATATGGAGCAGCAACAACGCAATTACAAGCTTGTCAGACAATGGAAAAGAATAGGGGGAAAATACAATAAATACAGTGGCCATGCCTTTTCTGCTTGTGCCCATTCTGTTTAAACCCTCAAACATATAAATCATGATCCATCCACAGTCGGAAATGCTTAGAGCTGCTTGTCTGGAATCTGTCATCACCAAACTAAGTCAGTTGTCTTGCTGCCATGCGGTTGGCTGAAGAACCTAATTAAATGGCCAATCATAAAATGGTGCGCAAAGGGAAATGACAACCAGAGTAACCAAACTGTACTATGTAGCTTTTTGAAACAGACCGAGATGTAAAAAGTAGAAGAAACTTAAAACTGTCCAAAATATATCTTAGGGCAAAACACGCTAAACAGACTACAGGACTAAGTTAAATAAAAAAGACAAGTCCTAAACACTGATAGAGCTAAATTAGCCTCACTGAGTTCACAGCACAGTAGAAGTCAGTATTGAACAGGTGGTGAAAAAGCAAAGGATGAAGCGATGAAGCAAGACAAAGGAAACAGCGCAGGGGAAGCTCAGGCCTAATCACATTAACACTGACTGCAGGAAGGAGGGAGCAAGTGCTGTAAGACAAACCCATATTGGAAATCAAGTCTCGTCCTGTGAGCGAAAGGTCAGTGTGGTCACGGCTTGTGTGTGTGTTGTGTGTACTTAACAGGTTAAGGCCACTGGAGAGCCCAAGGTCTGCAGAGTAGAGAGGAGGTCGATAGTGCATTACTGAGAAGAGAGAGACTTCTACTGCTGAGTGTGTATACGGCCCTGGTGGTTGTATGTCACCACTAGACCTACTGTATGCAAATGGGTAAATAAGTGACATTTACTGATATTTTTGTTTTCATGTTTGTGTGTTTTCTGCATGTCCTCCCTGTGTTAACGTAGGCACTCTCTGGCTTTTCCTCCTTCCTCCAACCATTCAAAGACATCTGTTAATGAATCAAAATTGCCCTAAGGAATGAAGGTGATTCAATGATTGTCAGTGTATGTCTCTGTGTCAGAAATTAAACTAACTCGCCATTGTGCAGTGTGTAGCCCACCTAAGGCCCATAGTTACTGGGATAGATTCCAGTCATACACAACCCTAAGAAGTAAAAAGATGCACTCATCCATATAGGTATGTTTTATTAGAAGCAACCTTTTCTTTTTCAATAAACATGACAGATATGGTTGTCTGGTCATCAATCAATCTCGGCAGCTAAAATGAAAAGTGCGTTCATTTATCAGATTGACTTGGGCATTATTGGAAAGCTATGTTTAATCAATATTATTCATTAATAAAAGTGTATGTTTTGTGCATTGTTTGATGAAAGGCCTTTGAGGTTAACAACATGAAGCAGTTGTACTAAAGACCCACACGATTTATCAACACCAGCGTCTCCAGTGAATTACAGCCACACAGTGTTGGCACGGAGTGGGTTTGTTGTTTCAGACATTACATCATGAGGCGTGGTCTGCAAGTGATCTCCAAACCATTCTCACATTCAATGTGGTGCTGATCCAAATCACTCAGTCTCCTCCTCCTTCTTTTGGAGCAGCATGGTTTAAATGGAACTGTGAAGATGGCTCATAAAAAGTGTAGATGAACAATGTTGTAATTATATCCTCTTTTGAGAGAGTGTGAAGGCTGCACTAAGATGATTTGATTAAGATATTAACCGACAGTGAAAGAGCAGGCAGAAACAAAAGCTGGGGGAAAAAGCATCAGATTAATATAGCACTTTTCCCAGCACTCAAATCACAAGACAATTGAATCCATTATTCATTCACTACAGAGATATGGCTGCCTTACTGCGCTTACAGCCTTTCAACCACCACCTAAACACCGAATACATTGATACATAAGCAAGGTGGGTGAAGTGTCTTGCCCAGGGACACAAATACATTACCTTGGAGAGAGAATCAAACCAGCAATCTTCTGATCTTTGGATGACTTGCTCTACAACTAGCCAACTGCTGCCCCAAGATATTAAGCTGGTATAAATAACTAAATGTATGCAATTGAGTGCATTATTCATTTATTACACACTTACACACTAGTGACATCTTTGGCCACAGTTACCCTGGGGCAGACTGACAGACATACATGGATGTCATACTGCACCCGCTACGTCTCTGAACACCACCAATCGCACGATACATTAATGAATGGCAAGTTAGTTAAATGGTTCTCTGAAAAAATGAATTTTCTGAGCTTTTAATCATGCTCTAATGTTGTTTCTATCGTGAATACATATCCAGTTGTGTTTTGTTTCATTCAGGCATGTCTGAGTAATTATATTAAGCTTTAGTCCTCCTAAACTGGTAACCTAAATGGACTGTAAAACGTGCAAAAAAAAAGACTTTTAAGTGTCTTGCCAAAGAACACAATGACAATGGTTAGAGTGAGAAATCTAACTGACAACTTTGTAACTAGAGGCCAGCCTGCTTTCCCATTTGAGCCACTGCTGCCCCATGATATTGAGATATTACAGACAGTGAAAGAACAGGCAGCAACAGAAGAGCTGCTGGTGAGAACGCAGGAGACAGAGATGTGTGGGTGGATGGCTGGCGGTCCTGCTGAGGGCTGAACAGGAGGCGCACAAACACACATTTATTCACACACTAACACACACACAAACGCACACACACACACACTTACGCACACATGATGCACAAAGTGGGCCAAGGCATCTGTGCCGGAGACCTGCGTTGAGTCAGGCTGACAACACGGCGAGCAGAGAGACGAGACATGGACGATACACAAGTAGTCGTGATGTTCCGCCAGTGAATGTGAATCCACACACAATCAAGTACACAACTGTCTGTCACAAACATGCAAACAGTGTGAGAAAGGTCAAAACTGTTGTAGCAAAAATGTTGTAGCAAAAATGAAAAGTAGTAGGATTACATTTACCCATAGCAGTAAACTAGAGTGGCACAATATTTGAAAAATGTGGTCATAAGAGTATTAATGGAGATATTTGGATACACAGAGCTCAGGACTCAAAACTATGATTAATCTTACCAAAGATAGAATCAAGTCTGAATGTAAGACTAAACAAGGTCTGAACCAGGACTAAACCGGGTGTAGAATTTTGACTGACTCAGGGCTGAATACTTATCATTTAAATATAGATGTATTTAATTGAAAGCTAAAGATACTTACTTTGTATCTTTAGCAGTGTAAAATCATTTCACTATTACAATACACTTAGATTCTAGCAATGCAAATATAGTCTTTACCAATTTTGAGAACTTACTGGGGAGTTTTATATTAAAACGTTGGATATCCTCATTGCTTATTAAACACACAGCAGCAGCCAGAGAATAGGGCATATTAACCTCAATTGTATCAAACACCAGCATTGACACCGACTTCTCGTTTTAATTATTTACAGTAATCTAGGTGCAGCTTCCATTTCTGGACGACACCCAATCTCCTCAATGACTGAGAGCCTTCCAAATATTTTGCATTCCAAAGCCAACAAATAGCTTTGAAATAATCCTCTTGCACTCCCCCGCTATAGTGATAAATCCACATTGTATCATGGTGTAAACTGCATACCATCACTGCCCTCAACCGTGTTTTTGATTTTTTAAAACCTTTACCAAGACATTCTAGCCCTAACAATAATGATCTATATTCATTTTTATTAATTCCCAAAACACTGTCACAATATTTTACTTCTGGTTTCCTCAAAGCAGCCTGCGACAGAATTGTACCAAATGTTTTTTTCTTAGAAAATCCCTTTCAGATCCCTACTTAAAGAAACAAACACAATTTTATTTTATTACACACAACTTAATCCACTAAAATCACTGGGCCATGTGCACACAGTGGGGGCAGGATATGCGCAGATCAAAGCACGCTCAAACAAAGGGCAAAATGACCATTGGATCATGGTTGGGTAAGCAATGTTTAACTTGTTTTAGTCCTGGTTTAGATCAATTTGAATCCTGGTGTTAACCCCAGTTTGGTCCCACCTTTGTTTAGATCTGGTTTAGTCCTGGTTTTGGGCTGGTTTAGATGTGACGGGCTAGGCTTGACTTGGGACAAATTTGGTCAGCTGAAATGACTTCTACAGTGATTTGAGTAGCACTGCTGACAAATATTTCTCTTGTCAAGTTGCCAATAGCTTCATTTTTGCTTGAATTTCCTCTTCTATCTAATTGCATACCCTAGAAAACAATTTTGTGGGGTGCCTGTGTATTGTCATAAAACACTTGAAAGCCTTCATGTCTCTAAACTATTAAACCAGCTCAATTTATAGAAGCGACCACTTTAAAATTGTCGTGAAAATGTAATCAAAATTGAGTTAAGCTAAAAACGGCAAAAGCTTAACCATATAATCTCCTTGGTGCCGTTAAATGGCTTAAAAAGAGAAATATTTATAATAATATAATGCAATAAATTTCATAAGACAATTGCTGATGACATAAATGTTTGGGGAAGTCATTAAGTTCAATCTGAAAACCGCACTGCCGAACCAAAAGGCAAGTTTGCAATGTAAAAGAATCACAAATTTACATAGACCTTTAAACTTAAAATGTCTAGCCTTCGCTCCACGTCTCCAGCGTTTCCCTAAAGACTAAAGTGTTTGAGGATTGACAACAGTGTATTTCTTTTCCTTTGTCTGACACACTGTTTTTTTCCTGTGACTCAAACAAGCTACAAGAGACAGCAGCCCTCTGAACCGCAAGAGAGCATTTGATATTCACCACAGACCAAACTGTAACAATCTGTTTAATGTCACCAGACATAGGCTGCGATATGTTGTTTTAGATATGTCCTGGATAATGTGAAGAATGGATGACAAGAGGATTTTGTCATTTGCTCCTACTTTTGCCCTGGTTTAGTCTTAGGCCAGACCTGATTTGCATTAGAACCATTTTCTATACCTAATTTAGCCCTGGTGTAGCTCATTTTAGATTTAGTCTTGCTTTGGCTCATTGTTTAAAGTTATTTTGTTATTCTTTACACTACCATCGGATTAGTCCTAGGTTAGTTCTAGTTTATACCTGATTTAGTCCTGGTTTAGACCTGTTATATTGTACCAACAGTTTAGCACTAGTTCAGACCTGGTTTGAACTCTTGCTGAGTCCTGGTTTAGACCGGTTTATTTCTGCTTTACAGCTAACATTGGCTTAGTCATACTTTATACCTGGTTTAGTATTGGATTGGTCCTAGTGTGCATATTCTATGACCTACTTTCAAGGTCTTGGGAACATTTACAGTAGGAAGGCTGGAGCCACACTATAATAGCTTTAACAACCCCCTGCTTATTGTTAACCTTAAATCTACCTAAAATGCAAACCAAATGTGCGTCGGTATCGTTGTTTAGCGTCGTCATGGCAGCTTCGATGACATCATAACTTAGGCTCTGAGAAACACCTCCAGGGGTTTCCTCGCTTCCGTCTCAAGAAAATGACTCAAAAACCACAACAAAGAAAGTGATGTCTTATTCACAAATGAGCACTAAATGGGCCAGCAGGAAATCGCTTAGCTGACTCAAATCAGTGTCAGTGACTTGATGCAGTGACCCGCTCCAGTTTAAACAGAGAGACAGAGACAGAGACAGAGAGACAGAGAGAGAGAGAGAGAGAGAGAGAGAGAGAGAGACAGAGAGACAGAGAGACAGAGAGACAGAGAGACAGAGAGAC
>JAVQKG010296909.1:0-12724 GCA_036025885.1 Hypseleotris bucephala
GTATTCCAGTAAATAATTTGCAGATAAATACACACACTAAAATTCACTAGAAACATGGATAAATTATTAAATTAAAATTATGTATCCCAGAACATAATTGGCAGAGACTGTTTTATAACAAAAGGAATGTCTGGATCTGCTAAATGCAATTTATTAAACTATTGATAGATTTACAACAAACTGTCTGAATGGTCAATCTCTGAAAAAGTGTAAAAGCTGTGAATGAAAATGTTTGTGTAGTAAATACTTAAGTCTTAAATAAATACATAAATGAGTTTATTGAAGGCAAAGACAATTACAACAGATGACAGTTTTTTGAGTCTGAAATCTTAGTGTGTGGTTGATAAGAACATCAACGTTAAGTAGTAGGGGTGGGCGATCTGGTAAAAATAAAATGAGACAATTTTATTAGATTATATTAGTTGACTTGTATGTTTTTGTCTAAATGTTTAACTACAAATTCAATGTACAATCTAATCCAATATTCATTATCATGCATTCATTCATCTTGTGCCTGTTACCATTAGGAGTCGCAAGTGTCTGTAGCCTATCCCAGTAACTATGGGCCTTAAGTGGGACACACCCTGGACAATGGCAAGTTAGTCGCAGAGCTAACACATAGACGCACAACCATTCAACCATTCACTCACACATGCATTCACTAGGGACAATTTAGGTTGACCATTTTTTCCTAACATGTACAGCTTGGGTGGTGTGACCAAGCCAGAGTACAGAGAGAACCCACAGTAAGCTGGCCTGAGGATTGCAAACACAATCTCCGAAAAACACAGCATAAATGAATCAACTGTATCACAATTCAACAATCTTCCCATATTTGCAGATTGCCATAAAGTCATATCACAGTTCGATTTTTTACCACCATATCGCCCACCCCTAATAAGCAGATCTGAAGTAAAGTGAACAGTAGCTGATGCCTATCCCATGTTGTGCCGGTTCCCGTAGCCTCTCCGGTGAGTGTCCTTATAATCGTCCCAGTTCCGGGCTCTTTGGAGACTCTCTTCATCGTCTCTCTCCACCTGCCTCTCCTTCTCCTCCTCTTGAATTTCGGCTGGGTCCACGTCCTCTCCCAAGTGGACTGTCTGGTTGATGCCCTGGTCGGGAAGGACGTTATGTTTTTTGTGCTCCTCGTACCACTCGTCTACCGTCATGGTGGCTAGACTGGGGTAGCCCGCCCCAAACACCTTAGCCTGGAAACACAGTAAAAAACAATCAGCACAGTACTGTAATTGTTATTAATTTAGCTGCGAGATTAATATATTTCAAGAAGTCCTCACAATATGAAGTTAGTTTTTTTTGTGGCAAAGAAGTTGCTGTTCAAGCGGTGGGTGATATAGTACAATATATTATCACAATTTTACTAAGATCAAGATTTTGATTTTCAGGTAGTTAAGTTTTGTGATCCATAGAAGAGACCCATTAATGTCTTCATAAAACTTTTGACCTACAAATGCAATGTACATCCAATCAATTGTTCAAAATTACACTTAAAACGGATTTGATTTCCTTTTTTATTAATATGAAACTGGCACTATAATGCACTGTATAACAATTCAACTATCTTTCCAGATTAGCAGATTATTATAACTTCATAACTATAAATAAATTTATAACAACACGTTTTTTCACCATCTTAACACCCACTTCTACGTTATTCTATGATCTGAGACTGACCTGAAGGGCGTCTTTGGTGAGGATGAATGGTTTCATCGGGGGTCTGCTGTGCTGGGGCGGGGGGTGGTTGTCCAGTCTCTTCAGAGAGTCCATGTTTTTTAGGATGGGGATCTCCTGGTCAATACTCTCCACCTCCTCCAGGCTGAGACTAACCCACCGTCGCAACTGCAGCAGGTAAAGCTCACGGGTGGTCGCGTCGTCCGCCTGTCCGCTGTCCACTGCCCTCTTTACTGCCTCCAGGCGTGTCTCCAGCTCTTTCTTCTGACGAAACCTCTCGATTTTCGCCTGCCTTTGCGCCGCCATGGCAACCAGGTTGGGACCCGCTCTGGACTGCGGACAAACAACATCTGAGATTAGAACAGGTTTTAAATAAAAACTACTGCATTGCTAATACACTGACTACTAAATAAGGTTTCGCCTGTTTCCAATTTGTTGACTGTATACAGATAGGTCTCTATGTTATTTTGTGGTGGAAACAATTGAATTAGTTACTTTAGTGTTTGACATCTCCTGTTTGGAAGATATGGTTAGGAAGGTAGGCCACAAAATCAATTTCATTCATACATTTGTGAGTTCAACGAAGCAGAAATATTACCAAATTATTCCTAACCACACTCATTTGAAAATTACTGAAAAAACTTTGTGTACTTTGAATTCTTGCATGTATTTTTTTTTTACAAGCACTTGTAATTTGTCAGTAATTTGTCCTCCACTGATCAGCTGGTGTTCAATTCCAGTCATGTGATACAAAGCAATAAAATAATCTATTCTATGCACCGTTATGAATTACCAGATTAAAATCCTGTCTATTCCAGCCCAGGGAAGACTACATAAACAAAATAATAATACTTTACCGGGGCTCTGGACTGCGAGCTCCCTGCCTCTGCTTCCTCTGAGGACTTGGGCAGCTGAAACTCTGTTATATTGTAATTCTTGCATCTCTTTAGGTAATCTATGAAGTATGCTCTTGCGGTCTGCACCATCTCCAGCCGCTTATCCCGGCTCGTCTGCTTCATGGTAAGGGCTCCCAGTAGGGCGGGCAGCAGCAGGTATTTGAGCTCTGATGAACAAATCTCCTCCATCTCCTCATTTCGGCTGAAGAGCTCTAGCTGCGCCACCATCCTAGAAGCGCTCTCCAGGCCGCTGATGGTGCGCTTCACTCGGACTTGGATATTGTTACTGCCCAGGGGCTCATGTGTGTTATCCAGCTCCTCCACAGCCCTCCAGCCTCGCTCAAACAGCTCTGATAATTTTGGGGGGTCAGGGTCTGAATTTGAGAGCTGTGCAAGAGCCTCGGCACTTGTGTCTAGTTCGGCCATATTGGCATGTTTTCCGGGGCAGGGCTTCTTCGGTTATTTTGTTTTCTGCAATAGTCCAGACCGTGCACACTGCCCCCTATTGACTGCTGAAGGAAGGGTTTGTAAGGAGTTCTTAGCCTTGTCCTGAGTTGCAACTATGATGTTGGGATGACCAGATGTCCAGATTTAATGGGGGCAGTCCCAGTTTTAAGCTTCTTGTCCCATGTCCTAACAAATATTTGATGGGACACTAATTTGTTTTCAGTTTTGATTAGATTTTTTTTTTGTTTTTTTTGTTTTTTTTTTTACAAATCTTGTCCCAGCTGTCCCCATTTTGACCATCAGCAACACATAATATGCTTAAAAATATTTGTCTAATAACGTTTGTCATAACATTTATTTACCATATCATTGTTTTAACCCAAAAATGCAATTATTTTTAGACCTATTAGCTTTACATACTTTGAAAAGATTTTAATGATTTTGGGAGCTTTTTTATTGCTCAGTAAGTAAAAATATCATTTAAGAAAAAAAATATGTGTCCCACTTTTTGGATTTAGAAATCTGGTCACCCTAAACTATGAGCTATAGACGGGCTAGACCCTCAACAAAAAGTAGTTACAGAACATTAACCGAGTATTTACTCTAACATGAACTACCTGAGATTAGATTTAGAAACCAAACAGTTCTTGGGATGGTGGGTCAAGGCATGGTAACAATGTAGGATCAAACCATAAGGTCAAGGGATTATGCTGCCTTCATGTGATATGGGAATTATCGTAAATACCACTTGTCGAGGTCAGAATTGCACATGAATGCCCCCTCGTGTCGGAATTTCGGATTTATTTTAAGATGAAATTTGTGTTTTCATGTTTCATTTCGCTACGACCATAAAAGCACTTGAACACAACATACTCGTAATTTCCAGTTCACAAGTGGAAAGAATTATCTTCTCCAGACCACATGACGGCAGCATTAGACTCCAGCTTAATTATATGTTGCGGACATCGCCTCAGCTGAAGGCCAAAGACACAAAAGCTACTAGTATTTATTAGTACTATTATTAGTGATTTTCTTGGTTTAGGTGCGCGTTTTAACTTTTTTTTTTTAACTTAATGCCAACTATATATTTGGTACCAATACAAGACACCCAGACCAATTTTATCAAATGGTAAATTTATGATAAAGATTTTATAAGTGTACAGTTAATAAGGCATTGGTTCAACAGAGCAGGCATTTCAGGCTTCATTCACACAAACAAACATTGTTAAAATTTGGAATATCCTCAGCTAACAAAGATTAAAACTCAAATGAACTTCAAAAGCACTGGGCTGAGAGGTAAAATAAATTATTTCTACAGAACTCATTACGAATGGCACTGAATAATCTCTCTGTACATTATGGCTTCTGTTAGAACCTTGTTGAACTTGAGGCACTGGAGACTGGAGGTTAGATGGTAAGGTCTAACCCATCAGAAAACTGCAACACAGACAGAGACAGCTGGTGCTTAATAATAATAATAATCATTTATAAATAAAGATAAGAATATATTCAGATTATACCTGTATGGGTATCCATGGTACTTGGCTCGAAATATAGACAGCAGCCAGCTGAAACACAGCATCACCAAACCGATCCCGGCCACACACACGACTGTAATGACAACATACTGTACTGTTAGTAAATGTTTAGAGAACTTAGATTTTTACTAAAACAACCGTTCACATTTATTGATTTGAAGTTAATATATTACTTTTCTCAGCTTTAATGAGTTAGTTGTGAATTTCTGAGCAATAGCACACAAAACATAAACTTACTTTTCCTTTTGCCGACGTCCAGAGCGGCAGTGGAGGCCTCACATAGCAGCACAATTCCCAAAGTCACTCCAGCATCTGTCACAAGTTAAGGTCACACAAAAACACCCTAACACCTTTAGTTTTCATCTTTATGTAAAGTAAATTGTGGCCGATTTGTAAACATAATACATCACTGCATATTTTTCTGTTCTATTAAATGAATTATTCAGGCACATTAGTCAGTATACCAATTTCACAGTTGGAGAAAAAAAAATCAACGCTGAATTTAAAGGATACTGAAAAGAAGAACAATGTGCGTCTCTGCCACAAACTGAGCCTGGCTGCTGCCGTGGATGTAACTCTGTAAATGAATACACACGTCATTTCTATTGGCCAATGCCCTGTGAAATAACTTTGTAAAGAATAGCTACTTTCTTTGCATTTTGATTGTTTTTATGTTTAAATGTAGTGTGAGCGTTTCTTACTATTTGCCCAGTGCTTGGGTTCTTGTGTGCGTATGGTGGTCCTCTGATATGGTTCCACATCTGTCCTGAAGTCATGATCAAAACAAAACACTGCAATAAACAGAGCAAACAACCAGTGATGTATTTTCTAGACAGACATTTGCTGTATATTAAAAAGTACTAAACTAGCTTTAATTAAGGCACAGGATATACAAATGAACCTTTGAATAGAGAAAAATAGAAAGAAAAAGTATAGCTTGAGTTACTGGCTTAAGTAGCAACAAAAATACTAAGGTTATGCAGTCTGAATTATGATAACCCTGTTTGAAATTTTGAAATTCGAGACACATTTGGAAAACGCCAACTAATA
Organism: Hypseleotris bucephala; assembly: GCA_036025885.1. Lineage (NCBI taxonomy): Eukaryota > Metazoa > Chordata > Actinopteri > Gobiiformes > Eleotridae > Hypseleotris > Hypseleotris bucephala. Next base: position 5,621 of record JAVQKG010296909.1, read on the forward strand.
CAGACCATACAGTTTTTGGAAATTGTGTGGTTTACCAGAGCTGAGAAGGCCCAGACATTCCTGTTAAAGAGAAACTCCAGATTATGTCTGCGCAGGTAAGCCAGTCCTCCAATCATCGCCAAGAGGAAACCCAGCAACAGAGGACCAGCGTAGTTAGGAGGACGGATCACACGGATCTAAAGAAAATACAAACACGCTAACTTTATTTAGAACTGCAGAAAGTCTCAAATTATGTCTGTAGATGTAAAAACTCCAAAATAATCATTATGGCCATAGAAACATATTACAAAAAACACCTGATTTATGATTTTAAAACACAGCCTTTATTAGCTGGGTGCTGTATTGTTGCATGTGCTGCACTCACATTCACGTCAGTTCTGTCATCCACCCAGCGAGCTAACTGTTCGGCTGCGAAACCTCGGACCTGCAGCTCGTAAGTGTCTGAGCGACGAGGTTTACCTTTGGCCGGGAAGTGGAGGAACGTGGGAGCAGAATTCATATTCAGCTGAAAAACACCACAATGTTATAAGCATTGGATTAAACAAAAAACTAATCAACAGTCAATTTGAAATCAATCTGCTTTGGCTGTTCAGGACTATAAACCTGATCAGAAACTCACCATTTGAAAGACATCGGACCCTTCATCAAAATCCACAGAAGCAAAAAAGATTTTGTTTGTGAAGGCAGAAGAATAACGCCAGGAATTAGCCAGCACCTGAAACTCCTCATCAGCTTGTCTGAGACACACACACAAAAAAAATCACAACTAATTCTCGCACAACTGAATCAGTTACACACTTATGATTAGACTATGGATGGAAATTAACCCTTGGCTAGAATCCGGTGTGTGCATTTTCCCACTGTGGGTACTTTAGAAACGGTTATTTTTGTGAAAAGTGTCAAAAATGCCATATCTCTCTCTAAAACTCTCAATGAGTGACAGATTTGTTGTCTCACCTGCAGACTCCACACTGCCTCTGGGGCTGAAGGGCTGTGAACATGATCACCACGGAGTAGTTTCGAGGAGGAGCTTTGACGAAGCGCCTGAACTTATCTCCATTCATCCTGATGACCGCACGCTTGGACGCCCAATCCATGAGCTGGGACACCTTCTCCGAGAGCAGCATCTGAGACATTATACAACATTAATGTACAAAAAATGTCAACACTCATCATCAATATGACCTGCAGCCTTGATTGACTTATTATTATGTTATGTTATGTGACAAGAAGTACTGCTTACAACTAAACAGACCACATGGGACTTTTGACATAAGCACAAATCCCCCAAGTGCACTGAAGTAGACTGGAGATGCCAACACTGAGTTAGTGCACACCAGCTTGACCATCTCAATCTCATCTCAAATGACACAATTTCCGCATGAAATTATCCAAAGTAAAGAGTCAAAATAGTACAAGAGGATGCGTAGGTTTTGTGCGTCCTCTCCTTTGTACACTCTTGAATGACACGATGATGTGGAGCAGCCATGGATGTATTAATAAAATCTATTTTATTAATACATCCATGGGAGCAGTAGACTGGCTCCTCACATCAGTTGGGCTGCAGGGCATTTCCTGGTTAATGCGGAAAAGGTTTTACCAAATGACTGCTCCACACTACTACATTATTTATAAACGGTAACGCGTCGACAGCAAATATGTAGCAATCCTGACCTCTGTTATATACTAAAAATACGTGAAAAATTTTAAATAATGGGATCTGGAAGTATTACTGGACATTAACAACCTGAAAACGGCCGAGTTCAAACGCAACGCCTTTCTTTTCTGAATTAAACCGAATGATAAATGTGATTGTTTTTACCTCTTTTTTCTTCTGTCCATCCGCAGAGAGGTTATTCAGTGCAAAGAGGATACAAAGCGGGAGTAAAACTTTGTAAAACATGTTGCAGAGTCGTCAGCACTAACTTGTCTTGCTCTGTTTGTCAATCGGCAAAACTGAGAGCTCCGTCTGCTACACTGCCCCTGCTGGTGTCATGGCAGATGCATATTCGATGGCCACTTTATAAGGCACACCCATTTTGATTCTTCTGAGTGCATTGGCATTTAAAAAAAAAAATGAAGCTATTGTTAGGTCTGATTTTGAGCTTGTGTACATGTGATGAAAACAAATAATTGTGTTGAATAGGCCTAATTACTATTACCGGTGCATTTCAGATTGGTGACATATACTGTTACAATTTACAGACAAAATTAGTTAAGTTAACGGCAACAGGAGTTTTGTGAAATTACTACTTTACTTTTTCATTCCTTTGTTTTTCAAACACTATTAATAAAAACTATGTTGAAATCAGAATGAGAAAGGTTTTATTGCCAAATGAGTTAACAGGTTCAAAACAACATAGGAAATTGCACATACTTTAATAATATTCATGTATGCTGTATTAAACATAGTTAACAAATATGGCATGCTTTCCCATATTGTGCATCCACATTAGTACAATTATTTCAAGTTGACAAGTTGAAGTAAAGAGTCATCTCTGGAAGCAAGGACCTTTCACAGTTTAACAGTGTCATGACGCACCCAAACCAGCGGAGGGCAGTAGTGCGCCTAGAGCAGCAGCAGAGGGCAGACAGCGTCAGTCGAAGCAGAGTTAGCAGTTGTTGTGTTGTGTTTTTCAGATGTAGCATGGAGTTTCTGCAAATATTTGGACTTAGAGAAGACCCGGAGAAGACGTAGCGGCTGACAGTGCAGAGCGGACAGGTTAGCCTTTTGGATAAACATTTCTGAGACACCACACTTTGTTAAATCGGATAAAAACACACTGTAAGACAATGTTAACAACAGTCATGCTAAGTTGAAGCTAACACAGACACAGCTCGGCTCCACTGCTGCACCTTAACGTTTCTCTCTCTGGTGACCACAGCCCAGGGTGTCCTTTGCAGCCGTCTGCTGCATAGATATTTTGGTTTTATTTAATTATTTTGTGATCTTTTTATGATCAGCTGTGATGTAGATATGTTAAAGACAACGCTGAGCCAGAACTGCATCTTCTGGCTTAACAAAAACAAGCTTACAAGTAAAGCATCTTAAAATAGCAAGGCCATAGTTTAAATACATTGATCTTGACAGATTCTAACTTTTCTAATGACACGCATCTCTATTTTAAAGCTGTCTGTCCATGTTTTTGTGTTTGATTTAGTAAAGACAGATGCTTCACAGCTAAAGTGGAGGAGCTGAAGGAGATGGGTCCCAGAAGAAAGGTGTCTAAACTCCAGTCCGTGAAGGACAGCCGTGATGCAGAGCTGCTCCGGCCCAAAGAGGACAAGGACTACGTCAATGAGCTGTCCCACGAGGTTCTCTGTCACATATTCAGGTATGTCACTTCGGACCCAGCTTTTCATTTGTAGGACATTTTCACAATGACAATTTCACACTTTCTGTAGATATCTTCCGTTGAAAGACATAATTTCCATGGAGTGTCTGTCCCGTAAACTGAGAGAGGCAGTGTCTCTGTACCTGCGTGTGCTCCGAGTGGTTGATCTGTGTGCAGGACGCTGGTGGGAGTACATGCCTTCAGGTAAATGTCTACATAATATAATGTACACAAAGTAATGTAACGTAACAATGTAAATAATGGTGTGAACTGTTTGCAGGTTTCACCGACAGTAGTTTCCAGATTCTTCTGAAGAAGATGCCTGACCTGGAGCAGCTGTACGGCCTTCACCCTCGGGTTCTGGAGCGGAGGAGAGTGAGGGGCTACGAGGCCTTCAGTATCCCGGGCATTCTGGAGTCCCTGCAGGCCTGTCCTAGCATGATGGTGAGGGCAGCCGTTTTATCACATGGTGGTGTTTGGATATTATAAGACCTACATAAAAAATGACAGTGGCTCAATAGTAGAGTGGTTGTCTTATGACTGGAGGGTTGGTGGTTCGAATCCTGCTTGAAACAGAGTTGTCCTCGGGCAAGATACTGACCTGTCTATGAATGTGTTAGTGTGTTAGTATGTTTTGGAACCAATTTAGAAAGGTCTGGAGTATTGGTTTGGTCCTGTTAGGTCCTCAGTGATGTGGACCACAGGCATTTAAAGCCTCTCACCCTCTCCACTTGAATTAATGATTGTGATTAAAAAATACATACTGTACAAATATGCTAAATATGCTGTTTCCCAATCAATGCATCTTCTCTTTGTCCGCAGGGTGTGGAGACCTCTCATCTAGAGCTAGTGGAAGCCATATGGAACTACATGCCACAGGTTCATATCCTGGGAAAGTTTCGCAACCGGAATGGAGCATTTCCCATCCCCCTCGAGAACAAACTGACCATCCCCATCACAGCCAAAATCCAAACCCTGCACCTTGTTGGTAAGTATACATAAGAGCTTGATGTAGCTTATGGCAGGTGCTAAAGAATTGGCATTTTTGAGTAAAATTATGATTAGCAGATTTTATTACCATTAGGAGCTACAAACATTTAGCACTACTGGTAAATACCTTGAATATACATGTCTTTACATTTTTACATCTTACAACTGAAGAAAGCATTCATTCATCCAGGTGTGAATGTCCCGGAGATCCCATGTGTCGCCATGCTACGACATCTTTACCTCAAGTGGGTGCGTCTGACCAAACCACAGCCGTTTAAGGACTTCCTGTGTGTGAGCCTGAAGACTTTTGTCATGAAGAACTGTGCCGGACCCACCAACTCCCTCAAATACGTGCCATTAGTGACGGGACTGGCCTCGGCCCGAAACCTGGAGCAGCTGGAGCTGGTGCGAGTGCCTTTCCTCGGGGGGCTCATCCAGCATGTGGTGGAGGACAGCTGGAGATCAGGTCCTACATTAATTTTTTTTAGCATTTGTTATTTATAGCAATAAAAACACTGTCAATTAATATGTATAATTTTTATTATTGTGAGTCATAACAATAATCATAGTTTATTTGCACCTCCATGCTCCTCATGTTTAGGTGGATTCAGGAACCTTCACACCATCGTGTTTGGAGCCTGTAAAAACGCTCTAGAAGTCGACCTTGGCTACCTCATCATCACTGCTGCCCGCAGGTCTCACATTGCAGCATTGTACATAATATTATAGTCTTGATTGATCAAAAACAATAGTAAACATTCACCACAGATAACTTCACTAAAAGCACTGCTAGAATAAATAGCTCCATAATGATAAATATATACTGTATGTATAATATAATGTTGTCTGTGTCTCTATCTTCAGACTTCACGAGTTGCGGATACAGCCGTCTCTCACCAAAGATGGAGTATTTTCAGCTCTGAAGATGGCAGAGCTGGAGTTTCCTCAGTTTGAGACCCTCCATCTGGGATATGTGGATGAGTTCCTGCTTCAATGTTAGTGTTTGATATTACCTCTGCCAAGGAGCTAATGTTTTTGGTAGCATTTTTCTGTTAGCAACATTACAAATTACTGAATTGAGATGGAATTTTTAGGGAAGGTCAGGAATGACACAAGGAATAATTGATTCGATTTTGGGACTGATCTGGATCAGTGTTTGGATCTTGGAACTGTCTATAGTTTAACTTTGTGTGTGTGTGTGCGCAGGTAAAATGAGTCACTCTGAGCTGGTGAAGTACGGTTTGGCTGACGTCACAGAGAACCCGGGCATCATCACTGACATCGGGTTGAAGGTGGTGAACGAGGTCTTCACAAACATCAAATATATGCAGATCTACAACTGCCCACATCTGCACAACCCACACCAGTGGATCTCAGGTACTTTCTCACCTGTCTTCTGCATCATCAGGGTTATAGTGGACGAAAATCTTGTGTCCCTCACTGTAGGGATGGTTTATTGCAAAAATACTGACAATTCATTTATTGTGGCTATTGTATTTTCACACACAAGAACTATGGAATAAAAAAACTTTTAGCCAATGAAATGTACTGTTATTGTTAAACGCAGAAAAAAATAAACATTGTCCCATGCCTACCTCACTGATCCAGCAGCATTATAAAACTAGGATAGAATATCAAATTCGGCAGTGTTGTTTTTAGCTGGGCTCTTTGATTTCAGACCAGTCTCGCTGGAGCCGTCTGGTGGACCTGACTCTCGTCCGCTGTCATGCCATCAAACTGGAGTCCTTCTCTCAGTTCATCGAGCAGCTGCCCAGTCTGGAGTTCATCTGTCTGGACCAGATGTTCAGAGAGCCTCCCAAAGTAGGTCCAGCCATTGACCACTAACACACACTTGCAAAAAGAAAAAAAACATTACTTTTTGGGATCCCGATTTGTGTACATAGCATTTTATTTACCCAAATTTGAACTTGTGTTTCTATTCTCAGGGCTGTGCCAGAGTGGGGCTCAGTGCTGGGACTGGGATTGGAGTGTCTTCAGCTTTAGTCAGTAATCAGAACTCAAATGACGACAACAACAACCACCACCAGGACGTCCCACCACCTGAACCTCCAAACAACCACCATCAAGAGGGGCCTCCTCCTGAACCTCCAAACCCCCTGGTGCCCCCACCCGAACCTCCAGTCAACCACCACCAAGAGGCGCCACCACCAGAGCCCCCAGTGAACCACCACCAGGATGTCCCACCACCACAACCTCCAGAACCCACAGAGCCCCAAGTCAACCATCACCAGGAGGCACCCCCACCCGAACCTCCAGTCAACCATGAAGCTCGGGCACCTCCAGCAGAGCCCCTGGTCAATCAGCAGCAGGACAACAGTATGTCCCAATTTTTAACAGGAAAAAGTGTCATTAATCCAATATATGCGTCTCTGACTACATGTGTAACTAATGTAAGCTGAGTTACAAAATGACCTGTGATTTACATTAATGTCGTTTTGTCTGGGGGTGGGTTCACTTTTTGGCTGCAGCTCTGGAGGTGAATGGAATGGTGGAAGAGCAGGAGGTGCTTGAGGAGAAGAGCAACACTCATCCAAAAATATCAAAGGAAGGCCCCAGTATATCTGCAGCACCACAGAACACAGACCAGGAACAAGCAGGTAAAAATAAAATTAAACCCACAAGCGGGGATAATGGCCCTAGCTGCCCTTGCGACCGCCCAGAGCACGCGACTGCAGGGGGCTTGCAAAATTTACCCAGATGATGTTGAACAATTTTGGACCCCCCGTCTAGGACCGCATTATAAATTGTAGGGGGCGCC
>JAVQKG010297014.1:0-16046 GCA_036025885.1 Hypseleotris bucephala
GTCCTTTTATTTTTATTATTTTTTTTTTCTTTTGTCTTGCGGCGGGGCGGGCGCCCGCCCCCCCTGGTCTGTCACTCTCTTTCCTTCTCACACAAGTATTTCATGTCAATTCTGGTTTATTTTTTGTAGTGTGCCCCGCCCTGTCAGAGGCAGACCCACTCACCCACGCTTTGAAGCATGCTGTTACCACCTGTGAGCACTAATATTATACCTACAATGATCAAAACTGTATTTTTCTCCTCATGTTGATTGGCAGTGCACCTTCCTGGGAAAGAAGTCAACCCACACAACACACCTGTAAAATCACCGGCATGATCACTTCCAACAACTGGCTTTATGGATGTGAAGGCTATGGCAAATACACAATGATTATAGGTCACTTTCGGTTCATTGTGTCAGTGGTCTATAAAATAATGAGTGTACAGTTTTTGGCTATGTTTAGCTATAAACAACATTTTTTGATAGGCAACATTTTGGTTTATTTGCTCATAGTTCAGTATTCAGTAGCCTATAGGCTGACAGCCGTCAGAATACTCATTTTCATGAAGAAACCTGGTCTGTTACTGTAAATATTGATGTGCACGTGTTAGGTGACCCGTGTCTCAGTTCTTATGAAAGTTTCTTCCGTGTTCCTGTGGAGCTTAACTAAACTCGCCCTCCTCCCTTCCCTCTCGCCTGTGCTCAACCTTTGTCTCTACTCTCCCCGCGGATTGACCTGCAACTAGAGGTCAACTCCAAACTGTCCCACAAAGATCTCCAGATCGTCCTGTGAGTAAAAAAAAAAAGAATTTCTAAAACTTTGTCAACAGTTTCCTGTCGCTTCATACAAACTCTGCGCTCATGGACTGAGGCAACAGCCCGCGATCCGGTGAAGGGAAATATCACGTGGTGACACATCTTTACGACTGACGTCACCTTTCTCATCTCCAGGCAACCGCTCCATCAGCACTGACGTCACTGCGCACCCGATCCGCGCGGTTGCCGGGCAACCCTAGCCGTAAGCTCGGGCCCGGCCTCGTCGCGCGCCCTGCGCTGAGCTCTGACGCCAGTGTGACGTTAATGAGGCGGTATCAGTTTGTTGTGGTGGAGGAAGAGCCGAGAGGCGGAGGAGGAGTCCCCCGTGAGCTGTGCATTCCGCCGGACAGAGAACACGCCACACTCAGCCGGGCCGCGGCCGAAAGCGGAGGGACAACACTGCTCCCCGTTTGTGGAGTCTTTATTGTGGAATGGTTGACGCTTCTTCTGGGAGCCGCCTGAACTGCGAGAAAGGGCGCTTTATGTCTTTTTGAGGTAAGAGGCACAACTTTTAATATTGTTTTACCAAAGTTTACCGCATTATACCTTCAGTAGGCCACATATGTTTTACTTGACGTACAACTTTAAAAAGTAAAAATGTTGGCCTATGGCCTATAGGGGGGAGGGGAGGGGGGAGGGGGGGGGGTCTACTTACCTTTGTTTGAGCTTTGTTTCAATCATTCAAAGAATTTATGGATTTATTTATTATTCGTTTAATACAATGTAATGACAATGTAGATAATAATAATAAAATTATGAAAACATTAAAGTATTCAAACATGGGCTACTAATAAAGGACCATGCATGTGCATGCAGGTTTTGCCTTAAATCATCCAGACAGCTGGTGCACCATGGTGATCATGACAGAGAGCAGCCGCGGGGCTCAGTCCAGCTCTGCCCAGGGACGACCGCTGCAGGTCGGCTTCTACGAGATCATCCGTACCCTGGGAAAAGGAAACTTTGCAGTAGTGAAGCTGGCCAAGCATAAAGTCACCAAAACACAGGTCAGCAACTACTAAAAACAATGCTTTGTTAATATTTAATGCCTTTGAGAATTGTGCATTTGAATAAAATAATTTTGAATGCATGTGTGTAAATTTTGCAGGTGGCCATTAAGATCATCGATAAGACTAGACTGAACCCATCCAATCTAGAGAAGATCTACAGAGAGGTGCAGATCATGAAGCTGCTCAACCACCCACATATCATCAAACTATACCAGGTGAGAGACGGGTTCACACTTGTTTGCTGCTTCTGTGAGTGTCATTGGAGCCTGCATATGCTGTTTCAGTGCATGCATCGTATTTGAATCTCTCTGATCTGCAGAGCAAGGTTTCTATGGTTTTAACAGTGCCACAAAGTATGCAGAAAAATAAGCTTTGTTTGTTGTTGAAGTGGTGTGTCGGGCTTGTGGTGAAGTGCTGAATCATAAGTACAGAACAACTGCATTAAAGCAATCAGTCTGTGTCGGAGGTAGTCAGTGAGAATAACGGCTGTACCAGTCAGTGCTGGGATCAGTGCATTTTTAACATACTTTTCATATGTGTAATGGTAGTGACTGCAGATATACAGGCTGCACAGAAGAGCAGGGAGAGCACATACTGTAGCTCTCAACATTAATCCTAATTAGTGTTGGGACAAGTGCAATGTGTTTGTGCGGCACGTGAAGGCTACCCCACAAAGCACTGCTTTACTCCTAATCAAATTTAAAGACTTAGAGAATCCGCTTTTTCTCCTCAGCTGGCCCTGCAAGTACAGTGGCACATGCCAACACACTCTCTTGTAAACAACACAATAGGCTTCGCCAGGTTTTCACACTTTGCTAATTTGTCAGTTTGTGATTTTGATTTCTTTATTTCTGGGTCAGGTCACCTGTACACCATTGTGCTGTTATATTGTGATTGTCAAAAGTATTGTTCTGTGAAAGCCCAGACTATGTTTCACAAGTACAAAATGTACCTTTTTACATTGTCTTGTTGTTGTGCAGTGGCTTGAGAAATAACTGAAATGATTTAGTTCCTTTCAGTTTCATAGAGCAGTCAGCAGAGGATGAGATCATCATGTGATCTAAATCTTACGTCCTTTTTACGTATGTTCACTTTTTTGGGGCCTTGTTATGAGTGGCTGCATTCATTTCCTCAGAGGCCTCTTGAGAAAACAGAGTGTTTCCTTTTGTCTATATATCTTTGCCGCCCGCACACTCACTCCATAAATCTTATTTCCCAAACTCCCAATCCTCCAAAGCTCATTATAAGTACACTACTTTTTAGACAAATATTGTTTTTCTTCTAGTGGATATTCTGTGAATAGAACAACCCTTTGATTTAAAACAAAAGTAAACCGCCTGTTCATTTGTGCACAAACCCGAAGGGCTCTGACTCTGTCAAATAAATATGTAAATATGTATTTGAGGGGTTAATCAGAGGTTGTTTGAGAGCCCTTGACGTGCGTTGCCAGTTCTTCAAAGCCATGACGTCATCTACACCTCAAGGTGACCGAGCCCCAGAGAGCTGCCCTATCTCTCAGATAAAGACTGGCTTCTGTAGTCTGAATCACTCTTAGCTGTGGACTGAAAAAAATCAACGCAAACCATTCACGGGAAATTTTGTGACATTTAATTCAGATCTGGCCAGCGGCATTTCTCAGATAGGCCTTTGTCGTTGGCCAAAATTACTTTTTGATGCAACCTTTGCGTCCCACTGGACTCTTCTCAGAAAACAGAGCTTCAGGGGAGCTCTGGGGATTGTGTTGTTCTTTTGAAGATGAGGCTGTGGCCAGTGAAGCACTGTGCTGAAATGTGAGCCGAGCCCATGGGAACTGCTTATGAGATCCTGTTTTAGGAAAGACAGACAGATAGGGGTGGCCAGATTATTGAAACTGCCATATTAATGCATTAATGGGATGTTTTGACAAAGTATAGGAAAAATTCTTATAAGAGCCTCGAGGACATTTACAGCTTTTATATAAAAAAAACTTACAGTGCTCTTTCTTTTCCTTAGGTCATGGAGACCAAAGACATGCTGTACATAGTCACAGAGTATGCACAGAATGGAGAGATGTTTGGTAAGTTCAGCTTGTAGACTCTAGTAATAAACAATAAAAGACTCAGTCCTCAGATCTAATCATTAGTGTCCTGTTCTTTCAGACCACCTGACCTCGAATGGACGCTTGAGCGAAGACGAAGCTCGGAAGAAGTTTTGGCAGATTCTGACCGCTGTGGACTACTGCCACCGACACCACATTGTGCATCGGGACCTAAAAACTGAAAACCTACTGCTGGACGCTAACATGAACATCAAACTCGCTGGTAAGAAACTGAAATTTAAACATAGAATTTAAGTTTATAATCAATGCATTGGTGAGCATTTTAGTCTGGTGAAGATTTAGTAGTTTGTGTGATAAACAATGCTAATATTGATTGATAAGGTAATGTTTTATATTATTGAGAGAAGACGCTGAGGATAACAATCTCTCAGAGATGTTTACTTGAATTTAGTGTTTGTGTTTCTCTTCCTGTTTCCTGTAGACTTTGGATTTGGAAACTTTTACAATGCCGGAGAGCCTCTGTCGACGTGGTGCGGCAGCCCGCCTTACGCTGCTCCAGAAGTTTTTGAAGGAAAGGAATATGAGGGTCCTCAGCTTGACATTTGGGTAAGAGAATACATTGTCAAAATTTTATTATTATGTCTTATTAAATTTTAAAGTTACTAACAATTTTTATACTATTTTCAAACAGAGCCTTGGCGTGGTGCTGTATGTTCTTGTGTGCGGCTCACTCCCATTTGACGGTCCCAGTCTGCCCGCCCTGCGACAAAGAGTCACTGAGGGGCGCTTTAGGATCCCCTTCTTTATGTCCCAGGATTGTGAAAACCTAATCCGTAAGATGTTGGTAGTCGACCCCGCCAAGAGGATCACCGTGGCCCAAATAAAACAACACAGGTGGATGCTGACAGACCCCACTGCTGCCCACCAAACACTAAGCCACTCACTCACCGACTACAACTCAAACCTGGGCGACTACAGCGAACCTGTGCTTAACATTATGAATACACTTGGCATCGACCGCCAGAGGACCATCGAGGTGAGGCATTTTTTATATTGATAAATAGCAATTACAAAAACTATATGGTAAATTTAAACATTAATTCATTTCTTCACAGTCTCTTCAGAGTAGCAGTTACAATCATTTTTCCGCTATCTACTACCTGTTGTTGGAGAGAGTGAAAGAGCATCGTAACCAGCAGCTAAGCCGGCAGTGTGGGACATGGAGCCAGAGACCAAGAAGCACATCAGACTCCAGTCCAGAGGTGAGCACCCACGATATACGGTATACAATAACGCTATTAGATACAATAAAGGAAATGTATTATGTTTAAAATTACTAAAGGTATTTCTCATGGCTTTCAGGTGATCATGGAGTCTACAGACAACAACTTCAGGTCTGCTGCATATTCGGCCCCATCCAAAATCAACGCTCCTGTGTACTCTGAGGTGGAGTGTGATCAAGGAGGATTGTTCCAGGTAAACAGACAGTGAAGATATATTGTGTCTCAAAAACTCGACTGCTATTGGTCAAAATAGTAACCCATAAACTGATTTGATGTTGTTGTAGATGCCAGGGCAGGGACTTAAGTAAAATATAATATTTTAACAGATACCTAGTTTAGATCACAGAGCAGAGATTTTTAAGCAATTTCTCACTTTAAGAATCCTTTAATCTCACTCCTTACTGCTTTTTAACTCACTTGCAACTAAATAATTTACAGTAGATTAATTAGGTTATGTGTGGTGTCTCGTTGCAGCGTGTGGTGTTCCCGGTGGAGGCCAGTTTGAACCGACTGCTGTGGAACCGCTCCATTTCACCCAACAGCCTTTTGGAGACCAGCATCAGCGAAGAGGTGCGGCCCAGGGACCTTGAAGAAGAAGAGGCATCTCAGGCTCTCGGGCCTCTGCTCCCTCCCACCACCACCTCCCGCAGACACACTTTGGCGGAGGTTTCGGCTCGATTTCACCAGTGCAACCCTCCGTGTAAGTCCCAGAGCAAATCCTCTGCATTCAGTCTATGCCTCCTCATTTCTTACTCCGGCTAATTACATCTATAGCTAGTGCACAGACTGATGTTCTGTCTTGTTGGTGTGTACAGGTATCGTAGTGAGCCCTTCGGATGGTGCCTCCTCTGACAGCTGCCTGAAGACCTCTTGTAGCCCCAGCACCACGTCCTGTGCGGCTGCAGGAGGCATGTCCTCCCTGCTGACCTCTGGAGCTGACACTGCCCTGCTGCAGACCGGCACTCCCCTGAACCTCTCCTCACACCTCCTGCCTCAGGCCCAAAGCGGCCTCCCCGCCAGCTTCCAGGAGGGCCGCCGCGCCTCGGACACTTCTCTCACACAAGGTACATATATAAACTCCACTGATCCTTCGTCACCAGCATCAGATCAAAGCATGGTCTAACGGTCCTTGCACTTTCCCACAGGCCTCAAAGCTTTCCGTCAGCAGCTGAGGAAAAACACACGCACCAAAGGGCTTCTGGGATTAAACAAGATCAAGGGTCTGACCAGGCAGGCCGCTCCCCCGGCCGCCTGTAACCGCTGCAGCCGCGGGTCACTTGGGCCAGCCCATGAGCACCGCAGCATGCTGGAGGAAGTGCTCCACCAACAGAGGTAAGATTGGGTGTTACATAAGCTGCATTGAACAAGAAAGAATAAACAAGATGGCACAGACCACAGGACAGGGACACACAGTAGTACTTGGTCTGTACGTGGTACGTGGACATTCTTGGATTTAAAGTTATATTAGTAGCTAAGCATAAAATTTAGTTTAAAGAATTACAATATATCAGAATAAAACATAATAAATAAAAGAACCACTAAAATCTCACAAATTATGCAACCTGTTTAACTCATGTCCATATAGTGGCTGTAACACTAGCTGATGATAACCACTTGTTCTTTTGTTTTCTAGGATGCTCCAGATCCAGCACCAGCCCCACACTCAGGTCCCAGCGGCTCAGACGGGACCTACCCAGAATCCCTTGCTGTACTTGTCCCAGCAGCAGCAGCCGACTCCCTCGCCTCAGCCCTCAAATGTCTTCGCCTCCTCCTCCTTGTACGACGCCCCTGCTGTCCTTCAAAGCCAGCCCCAGTCCTGGCAGCCCATCCTGGACACCTGCTCCACCATGTCCCCTGTGGCCTCCGCTGCTTATCTTCTGGAGGCACAACTCCACATCAGCCAGCAGCCACACACCCCCCTCCACACCAGGCTTCATCCACAGCAGCCCTCTCCAACCACCACCCACGCCTATCCCATCCGCTCCAAGCCGGTCGTGTGGGGGGCAGCTTCTACCGCAGACACCAATATGGCGGGCCAGTCCCAACTCAGCAGCTGTGTCCTGGTGAAGTAAAGCAAGCAAGACTGCTGATTGTGAACATGATGAAGAAAAACAAATGATTGAATAATTCTGGACAACATGGGGTACACTAAAGTTACATGGAGTGCCTGCATGTTGTGTCGATATCTTATAAGCTAAAAGACTAAGCAATAACCAAACTTTGATGGAGACGTCAAAGCTGAATCAGAAAAGCAATAATAGACTCATTGAAGATCTGTACAGCTCACAGACACTGGAGAGAGCTGATAGTAGCCCACAGTCCAGATGTGGCTTGAAGCTGTCTAACTTATCTGTTTTGTATTACTCCAAAAACAGGAAGGCTCCATCTTCCTCATTTTTAGTCACATTTTCGAGTGTGTCTCACTTCCTGCATTTGTTGTTTTTATTGTTCACCGGACTGGACTAAAGACCAATTTTTTTAAATTTTTTTTTTCGCCTTTCTGGAGAGACATTACTCTGTAGCCGTACATACAGTATAGTGCCCTAAGCCTACTAACATTGAAGGACATTGAATTGAAACTGTGATGCTAGCTACGCTAAATGCTGCTTTTACCTCAAGCTGCGAACAGACTGCTCCAAACTCATCAGCCATAACCGTAAAAAACATTATGGAGGCTGGCTGATGGAAGCACAAAGGTACTCTTTTCATCTTAGTAGCACCTTACATTCGTGGGCACATCCACCTGTAGTACATTTTATAGAGATTTTCTACCTCCTCAGGCAAACACGGTAACAAAAAAGAAAAAGCTATAAAGTAAATTGTTGGACGATCAGGAAAACGAACAGAACAAAGACTGGGAGCAGTGCAATATCTAATATAGGAAGTTACGCCTGAGGTTATTTCTTTACTTTTCTTTATCTTAGAGTAGAAGAGGTACTGCTAATGTAAAACTAATAATATGACCCTATAGAGTGTTAAACCATGCTGCTTGTTGTCAAACTCGGCATGGGGATTTGTTTGGGTTTTACCAAAGAATGAACAGCACAAAAGATGGGTCAACTTTCACAGATACACTACTGATTGATCTCACTTTGAATGCTATTGTACATGTAGCATAGTCATGTGCTAGTATTTTACACAATCCTTCAAGCTTTTGCTGTGAGAAAATTCCTGCTGCCACCAAACTCCAATGCTACATGTGTTGAAACATTTCTAGCTGATATCGCCCAAGTCGTGGTGGTATCCATTTTTGTACTTTTGTAGAAAAATATATAAAATACATATAAAAAAAGAAATAATAACATAGCAATACCATTTTGTGCTAGAACAGTGTCTAGAAAAAGGTAGAAGTGTACGTAAAATGCTGTATTAGAAAATGACAGTAATGTCTGGCTGGTTAGTTTTCATATCTGCGAGTCGCATAGTGCATAGAGTTGTTCACACTTAACTTCCAGCACTTGTGCCTTTTTCTGAACAAACAGCTGTGACTTGGAAGCAGAAATGAACAGCCCATAAGCAGCCACTCATTCCTACAGCCATTTTGACACCTTTTTTTAAAACTTGCTGTGGTAACAAAAGCACTTTAATTGGGTTTATACAAAAAATACTTCAACTGAAACACTACAACTCTGAAAGACCTTTTTGATATACTTTACAATAAGTATTCATGTTTGTGTGTATACTTGACTTGCATGTCACTGTGTGTGTGCAGGTGTGTGTCTGTGTGCAGGTGTGTGTGTGTGTGCGTGCGTGCGTGTGTGTCTGTGTGTGTGAAGAGGTCACAGAAGTATAAAGGAAACACAGCTGTTGAAATGAGGAAGAGTGTTTATTTATGTGGCTATTTATTAAAATAAACTTCACTTCATAAATGTTTGGTCTGCTGACTTTTTTTCAGTCCACATTTACAGATGTTACAGTGCTGTATTTAAAATATATAAACTTCCTATAATAAAATATAATATATGGATGATTATTAGGGGGAAAACACACACTAGCCACTTTATTAGGTATCTCTATTTACCTGCTTATGAGCACTTAGCCTCACATTGTATTAAGCCAATTTAGTCATGCACAAACCTGCTGAATTGCCCTTGGGAATGAATACATTTACATTATTTCAATTGAAATGAAGTTCAAAGCAAGCAACAGATGATATTAAATATCTATAATGGGACTTTTACATACAATAGGGTTCACAGAAAAGACACACCGGCTGTCACTTTATTAAGTACAATTTGTAGTTTGTACTGATTGGCCAGTATGTGTTCATGGCATTACTCATTCAATCATTTATGAATATTTACACAACACAACAGTGTCTTGTCTTTTTAGGTTTGAAGCATACATTTTAGAATAATAATTCATATTGTGTAACATCTATTTTATCTCTAATAATGATCATCCTTCTTGTATGAATAATCTTAATAACTTGTATTGTGGCAAAGCTCTTACGTTTATTTTAAATGAATCACAGAGAGAATTAACCTAGCACAATTGTCCATTGTCTAAAATATCTAATCATTTAATTACTGGAACGAAATGACAGTGAACTCCAGTGATGCAGTAGTGACATATGTTAATGCAGTGATGCGGTGATGATGCTCTGGACTCACCTCTGCTCAGCTCTTATTCATGAGAGAGACAGGTGTGTGACGTGTGATAGTGACGCAACAGCCAAGTGAGCAGCAGCCAAATCCACACACGCCATGTTTTTTATGATGTCCAGAAAGGCAAGAGGCCGAGGGAGGTGTTAATATGAGCAGATCCTCTTCCTCCTCTGAATGTGCTGACTTACTGCATGGCACATGTCCCTCTTTACGCTACTCTCACACATTTAACATATGGACGGAAATTTGGTGTGTGTCCTTTGAGAGGATACACAGGATACACTGCACCCAAGGGCCACAAACATATCAGTCATCGGGAGCGGCCAGCTGCAGACATGACCTCGCCTTAACTAACTTGGCTTTTGCCACATGCTCTCAACACGACATCACACAATTTATAGCCCTGATGTAAATCTAAACTGTGGTCACCATGTGTTTAACATGGTGTATTAGCTTCAAAGACTAGATTAGGTGAATATACAATATATATGGATATACTGTCTCAAAAAAGCATATTTGACAATTCTGAATCACATTCAAAACACATTCAGAACTTTCATTATCCTATTTTGTACACATTTCAATCAAAGACAACATCTAGTATTAAACAATTGTTCATGAGGACCATTTCCTTAGTTATGCCTCTAAAGTTGTACCAGTTGTTGTGTGGTGGTCAGCTGTTCAGTGGAGCCCTCAGTAACAGAGGGGAGGTCATCTGTTTTTAACTGGACAGAGTTTGTTGAGTGTGGGTTCATGTAAGCTGAGCTCTGGGGTCACTCAGGGCACTACTGTCACCAGTGCTGCTCCATACTGAGACTTAAGTAACAAACACAACCAATGATAAAGACTAGACTATGAAAACTAAATATGATGTCCGGTTCAAAAGCTTTATAAATAATAAAATAAACTAAAAATCGAACCATTTATTTTGCCATGACAGGTCAAGCAATGTGTGTACATAGGTCAAATAAGTTCCATTGAGTACACTCAGCATTTTTCACAGAAAATTTTCACAGTGTGTTAGTCAGTGAGAAATGGGAGCTGATTTTAATTCATTGTTAACATATATGACAAATGGGGTGTGTGAAAACAGTCAAAATCAAGCCAAACTTCCTGTTTATCGAAAAGCTGAAAATTCCATACACCTATCATGGAGCAATATAGATTGACCATTTAACACATTTGTGTCTTCTTGGATCTCAATAAGTGATGCGTTTGATACTGGACCCAGTATAAATAGTTTAATGTACATTTTGGAGACAAAAGGCTTTGCTTCTCATGAGTGCTTTTGCTATCAAGCCACACAGACATCACAAACATCAGGGTATTTTAAATAAGTAACAGAAGTTAGTGCACTGAGAGAAGGAAGGTCTCCAAGAGTTTCACCCAAACTACATTAGTCCCAAATTGGAAAGTGTAGTTTCAGTTTGAGTCAGTCACTTCCTATTCAGCTGTTAACAAGTTGTAACAAGGAAGAAGTTGACATTTGATGACAACAAAAGGGAAGATCACATGGTCAATGATACGTTATCTGTCTCATGCAGTGTGGTTGTACAATGACTTGGCCTGAATAATCTCAAAACCATGACAAGACACGTTAAAACACAAGATATGCATTTCTGGGTCAGATAAAAGATTACTGGTTGGCTGGTTTGGTGCTTTGGGCTTTGAATGGGACATGTATGATGTAAGATCTCAGTTTGTGCCCGATCTTCCCAAATTTGCAGAAGGGGGCATGCGGTTCTCTTCATGTGCTGTGAGATTAACACTCTCCTAATTGTGTCTACGTGAGTGAGAAACTGTACACATGCGTCACTGCCAACAACCCAGTGCTCTAGCAGGACGAGTTTGAATACCAGAGAATTGGTTGTACTCAGCGAGGCCAGAGCAAAATAAATAAACAACAGTAGGAAGTGATGACGGGACACAGCATTGCATATGTGAGGGGCTTCACGTAGCTCAAACATCTACGAATTGCTGTAAAGTGTAGTAGTTTTAATACTGGGCCAGTAGTTACATAGTTCTCAAGGCAGGCATAGCCAAGCTGTAACAAGATCACAAATTTCATTAAGAAAACATATGCGTCATGTCTCGGTCTTGATAACAGTTACTGTGACGTTGACCGTAATCTGATTGACTGGTTATGCATTAACATTACTTAACACTGATTTGAAGAACCGTGATTCATGATATATTCACATATCCCAAATAGTTTGTGATTGTGAAACTAATCGAGATTCAATATTGTGTAACTTCTGATTTTATTGTAACTTCGTTGTGGCTGTGGCTTAAACAGAAGGCAGTTTGATTTGTGCTTCAACCTGTGCATACTGAAGTTAGTGAAGACCTGTGACCTTGACCTTGCACTGTATACAAATGTGTTAGTGTGACAGTTCAGTTTGGTGTCAGAGAGGCTATGGTGCAATATCTCTGCCATGTCTCCATCAGTTTGCACCAGGGCAGCTGTGGCTTCACTGGTAACTTACTGTATGTGTGGGTTAGGTTTAATGTCAGGGAGAAAAGGTAGTTACTGGGAATATAGTAGCTCATAATAACCCACCACTTAATTGACTTTGCACTAATTTCCGGTTTAAAAAAATAAAAAAAACTGACAGGAAAACGGGCGGGACTGAGACAGGTGACACACAAAATGGATTTATATAATTGCACTGATTTTTGTTCTCTTACAATTTGTAAAGCGTGATAAATAATTTTAATATCTTGTTATAACGTGATACTTGTGTGATCTTGTGACATGATAAATTGTAACCTTATCTTATTCTAAAACTTAATTTTATCTTAGTAAGTAAAACTTGATCCAGGTGAAATTGAGCTATTCACACTCAGTTGGAAGAAAGGAACAAATCCTTCATTTAGAAATCAGTGCAGTTTTATTTTGAGTCAGTGACTTATGTACAATGTTTAGAAAAGTGACTGTGCAGCTTATGCTTTTCTTTGTAATCATGAAACAGCTATTATCTCTAAATAGGGGCCTCTAATGAACCCTGTGTCGCCAAAACACCAGAACTAATTGCCTTCGCTATCACACACACACAGCAGTCATAGCTGTAATCTTTCACATAGCTTTCACAGAGACTATGTGCATGGCAGCTACAGCGGGACTTTGATTTGGGAGGGGTCTCATACATCAACACAACCAAGCATCGCACAACAGTGAGAGATTAAAGACTCAACAACTGAAAGACACTACACACCGACATTACACAAACACACACCAAGAGCAGAAGCGTGTCAGCTGCGAGCACGATGACGCACTTTGAGCCGGGCTAATATTGTGCAGCAGGCTTTGGCGTCTGTGTGAGCATTCCTTCACAACCATTACATTCCATAATACAGGCCAGGGCAGCTGCAGCCGAATTAGCCTCGCAAACTGTCGCGGCAAAGTGTGCAAAAACATATGATATTTGCACGGTGAAATGACTTAGCAGAATAATTTGTGGAACTAATATGAAAGAACGTCATGCATCGAGATTTCATCGAAGTTTATGGTGAGAAACTAGGGCAGGAAGATTGAAAAATTGATTAACTGTCAGAGCAGCAAATTGGTGTAATCTTTGAAAATACTGACAGACTAAAAATGCTTGTAATATTAAGATCATCAAAAGTGACAGAACATAATTTTTGCTACCTCCTGGAAGCCAAATTACTATGTCAACAGAAAAAATAGTGTATGTCATATTTTGTAGTCAGAATTAAAAAATGTCACTAATGTAAAAAAAAAAAAAAAAGAAAGAAAAAAATAAAAGAACAGCAGTGTTGTACCCATAGTTTCAGTCTTGTGTGCTATTGAACTTTGCTGTGTGTAGCCTATAGGAAATAGTTGTTGACGCAGTTGTGTAGCCATATCCACATAGGGAAGTGTAATGTGTAAAGTTTGACATTTCCAGGGCTGGGCTGTTTTGTTGCTTATTTTGTGTTAATCTTTACTTTTCTTACTAAGCTCATGTTATGGCGCCTGCTAACCTGTCTTGCATAGTGATAGAGAATAAGAATGTAAGTCTCAGAGGTTGGAGGAGGGGCAGTTGGTCCTGTTGAAAGTTGATCTACCCCTAAAACATTTTTATTTTATTTTATAGTCCAAATGCTATTCTGGCACTGGTAGGATATATTGCATTAACCACTTGACACCAGTCTACATGACTCTGCATTCTTCTAACAACATGCTCTTCCAATAGAAACCACTGGCAAAACTGCTGTTGTTTTGGACCCATTTCTTCATCTTAAACCAGCTTCAGTCAATAAACTATATCTATCATGTGCTCCTTCATCTGTGGCCGTAGGGCTTTTGCACATGCGTAAGCGACGAGGGATGGCGCAAAGACAAACAATCATCATTCAGAGTCTGGTGTTGGGCCGTTGCACATGGTCCCGTCATGACATCGGAGCGGCAGAACTTGTGGAAACTTTAGACGACTTGAAGAAGTCAGATGGCGGGTGCGTCACCACAGGGCAGACTCATGGGGCTCCAGCTCCTGTTTCACTCCGGGGACGAGTGTGTTGCTGTTAGCCACACGTCGCATGAGGCTAGCGGGGTGAAGGTCCAACACGTCACCTGCTGCTGCTCAACCAAAAAGAGAGGCTTCAGATCTGCTGCCAAGTCACACAAGATCTAATAAAACCATTAACTACATCAAAGAAGGAATACATCTGTGCTTCAATGAAGCATGTGCTTTAAAAAGTGCTGTGTTGCAGGGTGATCAGACAAATAATCAACTTCAAACTTAGTTATTAAGAAAATAAGCATTTAGACAGAACTCATATAACATATAGCTCATGAAGGGCTGTAGCTTTGACTACTGCTGCAGACTACAAATCCATGAATGGCCCTCCCACAATGAAGGTAATGATGAAACACAGCCAGCTCTGTGTGTGCAAAAAACAATTCATGTCCCATATTTTTAGGAGGGAGGGGAGTCAAACAGTTGAGAGTGAATAGCTATTCTAGGCTACTTTTAGTCAACACATATGCTTTTAAATACACAAAATTTGTCAAATTTTAATGTAATACTAAAAACAAAGTAACACAGCTGATGCAACTGCAAACACAGTTTGACAGCAGCAGAGTCGGTAGTGGATCTGTCTCTTTATAAAGATTATTAGCCTACTGTGGAATACTGGAAACATCCTGTCTTTTCTCTAGTGCTTTCCTAAGCTTTCCTAAGCTTTTCCTGTACCGTACATTACAGGCAGGCTATTAAATATGTATTTTCTTTCCAAACTAAAGAACAGTTTAGGTTGTTACAGAATTGTAAATGTATTTACCATGCTGCTACACAGTAATTAGCTGCTTGGGAAAAACACACACACCTAACTGACTCCACTTGAACCGGGTTGCAGGTCAAAGGTCAAGACAGATGGACATGGCTCCTTTGCTTTGTGTGTGCATTTGTGTGTGTGTGCGATGGATGTTTGTTTATATGTGTCACCTGTCTGTGCCCCCCTCATACACACACGCCCCGAGGCCCTGCGGCAACATTAAGTCATTGCGCTCTGACGTAAACCACTCCATCTTCACAATACTGATGTTTACAAGGCGGCCTTTCAATTCTGAGAACAGTTAGTCAGTTATACAAGAAGTGTGTGTGAAAGAGAAGAGCATTAGCGTGGTGAAGTGGGTCATGTGTGTTTGTTCAGGCCGGGGTGGCGAGTGTCTGAGCGAGGGAGGGCATCAGAAGAACAGATCATTTGAGGCAATAAGACGTGTTTTGTCCCGAACGGCAGTCATGAGGACAGTGAAATGGTCAGGGTGATCAATGGGTTGAACTGTTTTTGAGTTTACCACACAGTTTCTCAAACCTTTCAAACCACTTTGACATAAAGAAAGTATCTGCCTAACCTAACCATGACGAGACAAACAGAAAATATTGATTTCTGTAGGATCAAACAAAAGGCTACAGTCTCTATTTGATTACAGTTTTGTCAACTTAATTATGTCCATAAACTTGCTCAGGGAATCATGGTTTGATTTTTACAGTGAATAAAATCATGGCCCAAGCCGAGGCCAGCGCCGGTGCAGGGTCATATTGAAATTGCTCAGGATTATTTTTCTGCAAATAAATCGCAAATTTGAGGCCCTAAACATGCTCAAAAAGTCAGGAAACTTTGCACAAAATTTAAGGTCGGCGAAAAATTTATGGAATTGAAGTCCCCCCAAAAAAATATAAAAAAATGGCTCGGTGGCGGCCCCTGGAAAAGTCAAAATACATTGCGCCTATGGGAGGCGTCCGCACATATTTTTGATCGTAGAAAAATGAAACTTGGCACAAACATAGATCATGTCAGGACAAGTAAAAAA
>JAVQKG010297062.1:0-12602 GCA_036025885.1 Hypseleotris bucephala
GTCAATCTGCGGATGCGGACACAGACGAACATGATTTCATAAAATCGCCGAACGCGATTCTCGCGTTTCGCCGATATAATTACATGTTTTCACTGAATTGTATTAATTTGGAAATATAAGTTGTCCAGTCTTCTAAAATGATTGTGCTTAATATAGCTTACTTTGGAGCCAGCTGCTACAGGCAGGGTTCATCTAAACAATCTGGTTAGTGAATTCATTATGGTTGATTAGGTAATTTGGCAATCTCTGGCAAAAAGATAATGAATTCAAAAAGACAAGCCAATGCCCTTTTACAAGTACATTAACCTTAATAACCCAGGCACTTAGTCACCGTTAATCAGATATACTTTGTCTTTTTAGGTAGCGGACCTGGAGTGCCAAGTGGAGGAGCTGAAATCTGAACCTTTATAAAAGCCTTTATTTGTTCCATGTTTCAAGTCATAACTTCATCACACAACGAAGAAGATAGTATTATTGTGCTCGCAACAAACTGCAGGGTATTTTTGGGTACTGTATAAACTTTTTTTTCAACTAAGAAACAGCTCTTGTGCCCCCAGCCTTTGTATTTCACCCACTTACTCATATTATAACCATGTTTGTCTGTTCAGCGAATGGTGGGAAATGTTTTTAGCACCGCAGACAGACTTGTTCTTTTGTTGAGCTCTAGACGTACTGTTCCTTTGTTTTCACACTTCAGTATTAATTCCTTAATTTGTGTTTTTTGTGAGAAACCCAGCCGTTGCTTTGAATTGCCAAAAAAGTTTCCTTTTATTCATTTTTTGCCTAGTTTTGTGAAATTTTTTGCGTTTGTACATATGTGATGTGTGATTTTACAATCAGTTTGTTTTGTATAAATTTCTAATATGTATAACATTTAGCATAATATAAACTAATGACATTGAAAGGTCATTGTATATTTTATGTGATGAAGGATGTAAATTGAAGGGACTTTGCACTGAAAAGGACAATGGTTTAAGAGGAGCTTCACTGGATTAAAAGAATGGAGATGTGTCTTTGATATTGTACAAAGAGTAACTCATCCTTTGTAGGGGTCTTGTCACTTACCAGAGAACCACCTGCTGCCTACCTTACTAAAGTGTTTGTGTATTTTTTACACACGGACTCTTCTGAGCGACCGACTCTTTGGTTTTAACACATAGCTTCTTTTAAAAAGGACCACAGAAACAAGCCTCCTTCAACTGCTGTGCCACAAATGAATTTCTCCTTTTCCCTCAAAATGGATGTTGTCAAAGACTTGTGTAACTGACCTTAGTTAGGACTACTGATTATACTGGAGCCGTTACCAGCCAAAAAGTACAGCTCGTCTCTAACCAGCAGCTGCACTTTAACACCACTGTGTGTAGCACATGGAAACACTGCCAGGTTTCTACCTGTTTGAATTACGCACAGTTTAAATGACATTGTGTGTACTTGTATCAACTGTCATGCCAGTTTGTTTGTATAGTTCAGGATGAGATATTTTAATTTTACTTAGTATTTATAATATAGTCAAGTTGGAACTATGAGCTAACATGACAAAAACTGACAAAAGCAATGTTCAATAGACAATGTTATACTGTGTCCTGTAAAAACGTAATTCTGGACAAATACAAAAACAAGAGTAATATGTTAAAATAATAGGCATGGTTTTGGGTATTTTCATGATATTAAGGCTTGTACAGTGCACATGCTTTGCATTGTATGTTTTGTGGAATAAATGGTTCAACAGTGACGGCTCAACTGTTTTTATTTAAAATAAACAAAGCAATTATAAAGTTCTAATTCCCAAAATATGCATCGTGCAATATTCTGTAACAATTCTTTGCCATATGCTCACTAATCTTTGACTTAAAGAAAATGCTGCAGAAAAATTAACATTAAGACATTGCTATTTACAATATGTTATAAAGTCTCCTGCAAGAACCCCAGACCTTTAGTGCAATGTGGTCAAATCTAATGTTGCGAGCTCCTTAACGTCCTGTAAAACTTCTACAAGTGCATCTTCTGGTGGTGTCTCCTGAGGTGATAGTTTCTGGAGAAGCTCTTCCCACACTGGGTGCATTTGAACATCCTCTGTCCCTGGTGCAGCATCTGATGAGCTTTAAGACTCTGGAGTCGACTGAAGCTCTTGCCACACTCAGGACAGGTGTGGGGCCTGACTCCAGTGTGCTTCCTCTCATGTCTCTTTAGGTCACCTGACTGTCTGAAGCTCTCTCCACAGTGGGTGCACAAATATGGCTTCTCCCCGGTGTGGGTCCGCAGGTGCACGTTCAGCTGCCCCCCGTGAGCGAAGCTTTTGGGGCAGTGTGGGCAGCGGTGGGGTTTCTCTCCGGTGTGGACTTTTTGATGCTGTTTCAGGCCATACTTGTTTGAGAAGCCCTTTCCACAATCAGGGCAAAGGTACAGGATTTTGATCTGGTGAAGACAAGTGTGACTTTGCAGAGTTTGAATACTTGCATAGCTCTTTTCACATTCGGAACATTTGTAGAGTTTTTCCTTATTTTCTTCCCATCCCAAATCAGTTAAGCTTTCGGATTCACGATGAGACAAATACTCAGTAGGGTGATGCCGCCTGATGTGTTTTATTAAATAGTTTTTGATTGTGAAGGAGAACTGGCAGAATGGGCAGGGGAACAGCACTGAATTACATTGATACTTCTGACAACTGTTACTTTTCTGATGCTGTTTGAGGTTATTAGCCTTAGCAAAGACCCTACCACACTGGTCACAGGTAGATGATTTTGAATTTCCTTCGCTATGTGCTATCTGCTCATGCCTTTTTAGAAAACCAGTTTTGCTGAAGACCGCTCCACACTGAAGACACTTGTGTTTCTTTAGAGCACATTTGTGAGTTCTAAGTTGTTGCAGACTTGTGTACATATGTTTGCAGCGACTGCAACTGTACCATTTCAACTTTTTTAATGACTTGATAGTGTTGTTGGAGTTGGGCTTCTCTTGTTCGGCACTTTCTTCCACAGTTGCAGTTGTTAATGTCTTGGAATTTTGGACTTTCCTGCGTTTTGGGGCTATAAGCTTGGTCAGGGCAGAAACTTTGGATCTTGCTTCATGTCGTTGTGGCCTTTGATTAAAGGGTTGAGAGGAAGTATTTTTTGTTTCTTCTGGGGTAGATTCACTGAGTTCTTGTTCTTGTGACTGAGAAGTCGTGTCTTGAGTTGCCTCATCAATGACTGGCTCTTCTTTTTCACTTTCGACAAACACAACATCTGGGTGAAGGTTGGTAATGTGTTCTTTAAGGTCATCTACTGAGCATAAATTCAATTCGCACATGGGACAGCTAAAGATGGTAGATTCATTCAAAGCCATTTTTCTTTCTTTCTTTTGGGTTCGTTTTTTGTGAGATTTCAAATGTCTGGCCAGGTCACTGTACTGCCTAAAGCCCTTCTGACAGATTGTACAGACATAGGGGCGTATATGCACACACGTTATATGTCTTTTTATTTGGGCATCATAAGTGAAGACCTTGTCACAATGTGGACACTTTTTGGGATGTTCTCCTGACACAACAGGGGTGTCTGGCTCCTTTAAATCTGAATTTTCAGTTTCACTAACACTTTGCCCACTTTCTTCTACATTTTGGTTTACATCTACCTCCTGTGTGACAAGTGGATTTTCAATTTCAGATTTTAGATCCTGATCAGAACCTGTACATTTTTCTATTAGAAAATAAGGCTTCTTGTGCACAAGCTGGTGTCTGATTAAACCAGAAGCCTGGCTAAAAGTTCGCTTACAGTGTGTGCAACAATAGGGCCGTTTGTTGGAGTGGACACAATGCCTATGCCTTTTGAGATGAGAGATCTGCTTGAAGGTCCTGCCACAATCTGAGCAAATTTTAGACTCCTTGGTAGCTTCTACTTGGGTGTCCATGGTAGACCCATCTTCATGACCCATGACTGGCAGTTCAACTATATCACTTTGTAGATGGAAATATTCAATGTGTCGCTGAAGGTAAGTCTCAGTTGTAAATGACAGCTGGCAGTGAGTGCACAGGAAGGTCTGGGTGGATGCAGTTGTATTACTTTCTGAAAGGAAAAGATATTAACAAAAATATGACAATTTTGATCCTGAATCCTATAAACCAACCAAATGTACCTCTTGTGTTCAACTTCACGACCCAGAACCGAGTCCAATCATCACTGAATTGAGTAACCATCTTGCTGCTGGGCCAGACCATCAGTTCATCTCCAGCATGTACAGTGCGACAACAGTGATACAAGATGCTGCCTTTGTACTGTACAGCAAGCAAATTAGCCTCCTCTTTATTACGAGCACTATTGACATATCTATTAAAATGTAAAAGATTTAGATACAATTAGTATAAGTAAGTAGCATATAGTATAGTAAATAAAAGTTGAAATTTAACAAAAGACAACTTATTTACCTCATCCAATTTGAATGGGTATCTTTGGCTCCATCAATGTACTCATATCTATCTTCTCCTTTGTAAATCTGTGGATAATTTGACAAAAAAATGTAAGGTCATTCAAAACACATGCTGATTTGCCCATTTAATTTTACATTTTACAGTTTTAGATACACATTCTTCTTTAGTATTTTTGTAAACAATTCTACTATATTATGGGCAGTAGTGTTTGATTTCAAATGTGTGTAAACCCTGATCTATATTATGTTTGTTAACAGAAACATTAAACATTCTGACCATCTAGCTTACCTCCCATGAAAAAACACTTGATAATGCGTCATCCCTTGTAGTTACTTCACCCTCATATGGGCCAAAATGCATCCCTGGGGACAGTGTTTCTCCATGATTGATCACTCCAATGCCTGCATTAGGAATACTGGACCTGCCAATCATTAAGCCAAAGGGCAGTGTGAGAAGAGCCCTCTGCAGTACATCCATAGCTGTTGGAAAGTCCAATATAAAGGATGGCCCGCTGATATTGGGGGGGTCAATGTGGTCTTGGAAAAGAGACAGACACTCTTCACAACCTAAAAAGAGAGATTTTTAAGTGAAAAGTGTCACTTACAGATTTGAAAAAGACACTGACCCAACACTGCGAATAACTTACAAAAGCCATTGTTTTCTCCTGGTACCACAGTATCAAGTAACTTCTGGATAGGTGCTTCTGCTGGCTCCAAAATCGGTATTACTATAATAAAGACATACAAATACAAACATATGACAATTGAATTACTGTCCTATTTTGACAGCAGGTCTTCCAAAAATGGCTACTATAATATACCCCACAATACAAATAACCGAATAAAACGGAACTATTACCGGTGTGGTTAGTGGCATCAGAGGGTAAGCACTCCTCTATTATTACAACCTCGTCTGTCGTTTCAACCCACTCCACGGTACTGGCCCTTTCAGACATGCCTGTATCTGTGAGATAATGAAAACAATATTAAGAAATCGCTAAACTTAGCTTCAGTGTTGCATACGGTGTGTGTACACTACAAAACACAGAAACACTAACCCAGAGTATTGAACTATATAAAATGAACTCAAATTTATAGAATACACATACACCAACTCTTAGCGTTGTTTTTAACCTGTATAATACGGAGCGCCAAAAACTTGGTTAGCCAAGTTAGCTTAGACTGACAAGTGACGTAAAACTACAGAAATATTTTCTGAAACAAACAAAATGGATTTTAGTTAGTATTAAATAGAGGGTCTACATCATCTTAAAACCATTCATACCTGAAGATCGCCTGCCAGATATCCTAGAATAATTTTTAAATGGGTTTTACACATTTGTTAGCTTATGCTAAAAACGCCGTTATCGTTGGGCATAAACTTCCGCCTCCCGGAAGTAAATACGGTTCCTTCGGCGTAAAGGCTCCCCATCCTGTTTTCCCCCAATTTATAATATTGTTTCTGAAAATCTTTTCACGTAACATTGTTGTTTTATCGCCAAACAAAATTAGGACATATACACGATATTGATAGCTTTACTAAAAGAATAGAAAAATTCACATTAACAAGATATTCCCTGCTCAATCCGTTCTGTATACAGCGCCGCTGGTGTAGTGGTATCATGCAAGATTCCCATTCTTGCGACCCGGGTTCGATTCCCGGGCGGCGCACGTATGTTTTATATTCAGAATATTGGTTTTACTGGTTTTACACCTACGCGTAAACTAATTGTTAACCAAACGCGACTAAGTTCAAAATTAACTGAATGGACATTGATTTCTGCAAACCTGCTGACAGAAGAAAATGTTGGCAACTGGAGCTGTTGCCTGGTAACGACGACGCCCAGTGAAAAAGACGGCTTTTAACGATTCATTCAACTAGCTAGCGTTAATTTTAGCCATGGAGCAATGCAAAGCTGCCTCGGAGTACGACTTAACAAAAACGAATCTCTGTGCTAACATGTGTGGCATGTGTCCTTCCTGTGTATTTTCCAAAGCGCCAACGGTTTCGTCTACGGAACATTTATGGACAGTTGGGGACTCGTTTTACAGAAAGTTTTTAATGGACTTGCTTTCCCGGTGCAAAAATGTTGAAGTTCTGGAGGACATGCGGCGTGTGTTAGACGTGACATCGTGGACAATGTTTACTCATTCTAGGTCAGAAAGACTAGCCACTCCTGTGGTCCGCACAAGACAGCTGGAAAAGGAAAAACCGCTTGGATTTAACGGACATGAGACAAGAGAATGGTTTGACAGAAGCCCCGACTGGATAAAATCACACTATCTTTGTTGCCTTCTTTTGCGCTGTGATATTGGATTGCAACAGGCTCTTGCTAATTTAACAAACGTATTAATAATCAGACAAAAGCATGGGTTGCTGCATTTTGAGGGTAGGGTTTTCTGATGCTTGTAATTTATTATATTGCCGCAAGAGGCCAGTAAAGTAGTTCCTTTTGTTTAACTTTAGTGGCTGTAGATTGACCCAGCCTTTATTTTGTCATTATAAGATCAATGCACATCTATCTTAAAAATCAACAACTTTTTTCTAGGCTGCAAGATAAACAATGAATCAGATGAGCCGGCCCTCATGGTTGTACCTGGTTCCTCCCAATCCTACTCAGGGATCAGCCGATACAAAGATTTTATATCTGGTCTACCTATTAACCTGACCAAAAGGATATTAGGTAAGTAGGCTACATAGCGTTAACTCAAACAATACAAAAGCAATCCTGACCTAGCGTTAGTTGGCATTTTCTTGTAAAGTCTGTAGCACCATAGAAACAGCAACTCATAACATAAACGTAAATAGAGCAAAACAATAGTAGGCTACAGTGTTTCCAATAAGACTACAATCAAGTCTTAAAATGTCTGTACACAGACAAGTAAGAGTAAATCTAAAGTACTAATACAAACTCGTTATAGGTTATTAAAAACTTTATGTCTGAACATTTGCTTTGTATTTTTAGGTCTTTTGGATGAGTCTTCATTGAGAATCTGCGAGAAGGTTTGTAAAGTGTGGCAGTCCCTCGCAAAGGAAACACTTCATGATTTTGAACTCAAAAAAAGTTTGGATGAGGAGATTGCAGAAATTGTGAAGGTGGGTTTTTCAACACGCATGCAGTAATAATAGTAACATCAAAGCACTCTTTTTCAGGAGAGCAAAGACTTAGCTCAACTCTGGCCATATTATGCCAACCATGTGAAAGTCCAAGTACCTGTCAGCACTGGCAAAGAGGTAAACATATTTCTATCACTATCTGAAAGACATGCCTTTGATCACTTCTAACAGCATTTATTTTTTATTTCTTTCAGGGCCATATTCAAATGAAGACAGTACAAATGGAGGAGCGCAATGTTTACTGTAGTGCATATTGTACCTTTGATATAATGGAAAAGTAAGGTTTTTACATACTGTCTTAATGATTATTGGTTCTCATGAGTTTGTAGCCGTCCACTTCTCGATGTACTTGTTTTGTATCCTATTTCATTGCTGGTTTCAAACTGGTTTAGACTGTTAAGTCCTGATAGGGTCAATGTAGTGTGAATGATACTTATTTTTTTAAATATATTTTTTCACTGATGTGTTCTGTGGTTTGAAAATTTTGACAAACACTAGCCCAGTTCATTTGATGTATATGTTTTGGACAGACATGACCCTCATCGTGTGCTGGACTATGGAGGTAAAACATTGATGGCAGTGGGCTCCAAGGATGGTGCGGTGCATCTTCTCCGTGTTGGTGCAGAGACTAAAGTCGTCTCCGTGTTGAAGGGCCATATGGTTCAAGTTCGGGCTGTGATGCTTTGTGAGGACAAGGACATGGTGATTGTTGGCAACATTGACGCAATAATCAGGTAGAAAGCTTTTTTTTTTTTTATTGTCAATAGTAAAGAATATTACTGACATGCTTCATCAAACTTTCAGATGTTGGAATTTAAAGACTAAGACATGTGTGATGACTCTGTCTGGTCACACTGGACCAGTGAACTGTCTGGATATAAGTGGAAATAGACTTGCATCAGGGGCCAAAGACTGTAGAGTAAAAAGTATGAATCATCTTATTTTTTGGTCAGAAATGATTGAATATTGTTTCTCCAGAGTAATACTAGTATAATAGTATTGTACCTGTAGTACTAACTACAGTACTTATTTTCTGTTAGTCTGGAGTCTACAAGAAGGAAATCAATGTGAGGAATATAAATTCAAGCACCCTGGTGCTGTGAAATGTGTGAAGATCAACAAAACCAGAGTCTATAGCAGCTGTGACAAAGGAGTAGTGAAGATATGGGACCTGGTGACAGCAGCAGTGCTTAGGGTAAGTCAAAAGTGTTCTGAATTTCTACAGTATTGTGCAAATGTTTTAGACAGGTTTGCTGTAAATGACCAATTCTACAAAATGCAGTCGTGACTACATTTTGCCTTAAAAATCCACCTGTAATATATATACATATTTAAAGGGCAGGTAAAATCAAATTATTTTTACCAGTGATCCAGATCTACTTAAAAGACAAATAATTCATTTTCTGTTATTCTATAGCACAATATTGAATGGTTCAAAACAATAAATAGCAAGATTTATTTTACAGTTGTGTTGCATTATACTAAAGCTATTTTATTTGATTGTGTAACTAATTTGCAGTATTATTTTTTATATACTGTATTTTTGCATAGGTGATTGGTGCCCACTCAAGCTCAGTAAAGTGTATTTTCTTTGATGAATGGTACCTTCTGACTGGTGACGTCAAAGGTCTGGTCATGGCATGGAGCACTAACTGTGACTCAAAAGACTGCTTCAAGAAGTTCACCAACCCAAAGTAAATACTGCACATAAATGCCTATTCGTCTTGTGTGTGTATTTTTCATTTTAACCTACACTGTTGTTTTGCAGGGAGGTGAAGTCGCTTACTATGTCTTACTTGCGTGTTGTCACTGGTTGTGACGACGGAAAGATTCGCATATTTAATTTTCTGACTGGGAACTGTATCAGAGAGATAGTGGCTGGAGAGTCATCAAACCATATACTGTCAGTGCATTTTTATGAAAACAGGTAACTAAAAAAGACATCTGGACATATCAGACTCTACTGTGCAAATGCTTGAGGTAGAAGTTGTGACTTTGCTACTATCTTCACCTCGCTCCTCTAAAAAACTTAAGTGGATTTTTTATGACAAAGTGTGGCCACATAACTGGATTTACAGATGTTTCTTCCTGAATGTTCAATTTACAGTTTGTCAATCAAAGAAAACCAACTAAAAATAAATGAAATATAAAAAGCTATTGTCTTAAAAGTATGCCAACCGTACATAAAACATTTGCACAGTACTGCACAATAGAATTACATGTATTTAAGAATTTTCAACTAATTACTTATTTCTCTTTATTTTTCCAAAGCATTGTAGTGAATGGTACTGCTAGTGTGAAGCGCTATCAATTTGAAGAAGTCACCTGGGATTATGCAGATTCAAGCAAAGATCAAAAACATGACAAGACCGGGGTGGGCAGGATTTCTGATCAATCAAAACTTCGTTCTGTCAAACAAGTGGCTTCAGCCAGTGGCAAAATACACAGAGGAAAATCACTACCAGGCCTGACCTCCGCAACTAGACATTCAACACAAGGTAATGTTTGTAGTATTCAGTTGCATGCATAAATTAAAAAAATGAATACAACAACCAAAAAGCATGTCAAAAAGAAATGTAAATGCTTATTCTGAAAATAGATTTAAGGCTGCTTTAGTACTTTATCTGACTTCTAAAACTCGAAAACAATATGCTTTGAACAGAAATAGCGGGCTATAAATACATTTTCCAAAGTGGTGTCAGTTAGGGACAGCATTGGCTCAGAAGTTGAGCTCTTACTTGTAAAGCACTACATGAAACCAGTGCAATATTATTAATATGTTGTTGGCATTAACAAATCAAAATATTTTTTTTAGTGGGAGACCAATGCGATAAATTGGCGCTAAGTGAGAAGAAAACATCTGAACGAATCAAGAAGAGAGGTCCCCATCACCCGCTAACCCAAGACTTTATACGTCTAAAGGTAAACACTGTGCAAAAGGTGCAATGTATGGACGAAGTAGCCGTCAACATGGAGCGAAATGCCAAGCTAAGAGATGACTGGGGTCCATCAGATGACTTGGAAATAGTAAGACCCAAAGAAATGTACACACAAAAACAAAGCAGTCCAATATCTGCACGAAAAAGGGAGGTCTCGACTGCACCAGGACGCTTGATGAGACCACACCCCCCAGCAGTGGAGAAGACGCAATCTCAAAGTTCAAAGACTCACAGACTGGTCCAGAAACATACCAAGGATGTGACCCAAGAGCCTGGAAGTTTGTCAGCAAAGGCGATAGCAGATCTGGAAAGTTTTATGAAATCTCTCAA
This sequence comes from Hypseleotris bucephala, assembly GCA_036025885.1. Taxonomy (NCBI): domain Eukaryota; kingdom Metazoa; phylum Chordata; class Actinopteri; order Gobiiformes; family Eleotridae; genus Hypseleotris; species Hypseleotris bucephala. The sequence continues at coordinate 10,789 of JAVQKG010297062.1, forward strand.
AACTGGGAGTCGTGTGGACTTTAACAAAGATCAGGTAGAGTTTAGACTAGACACATAATTTTAGCACAGATGGTAACTGCAAGGCAATTTTGCCTGACGCACCTCCGCCGGTGCCAGTGGGTCGACCACAGGGTCATCAGCTGAGAGCCACCCTTCACTGATGTTTCGCCCCATTGATCTCAGTACATCTTGGTGGGGGCAGCATTAGGGACGTCTCCCTTCTGCTCCCTGAGGCCGACCCTAAGACCCCTGTTTTCCCCACTTCCGTTTTTTTCTTCTAAGCCACAGCCAGAAGCTCCGCCTTTCCGCTTCCTCCGAGAGCTCCCTCTGTGCCCTTTTCCTCCTTGAAATTGTCACCCCCAAGACTTTAAGCAGGTGAAGGATGGATCTGCCCACGAAGCCTCTACATCCAACCTCTATTGGATAGGTGTAGGTCTTCCAGCCCGCTGCTCTGCAGTCTGCAGCCAGGTCTGCGTACTTTTCTTTTTTCCTCAGACAGAACTATCCACAGATAGTTAGAAGAGAATGTCAAAAAGAAAGGCTAAAATGCCCAGGAAGAGAAAACAGAGATATAAAGATTGATATATGTAAGTTTAATGGAATTTCATATTACTTTTGTTAAAAATAATAGCAATTAAAAATGTTTACAATTTTTTTATTTGACCTTTATTTAACCAGGAAAGTCCCACTGAGATAAAGAATCTCATTTACAGGGGAGTCCTGGCCCCAATGGGGAACCTATTTGTGTGGTTTGACCAAGCACCCACAAGGGGTCAGTATTGTATAATGTAGGCTAAAACATACACCTGGCCACTTTATTAGACAGCCCTTGTACCTAATAAAGTGGCTTTCTGGGTTCTGCTGCTATTGCTGACCTGTATCATTTCTTTGGTCATCTTAAGAGAATAACTACTGCTCCCCAATGGCTGCTGCCTGGTCTACCTAATAAAGTGGCCAGTGAAGATTTTACAAAACCTGCATATTATTTCAATACTTTTAGCTCCAACTACTCTCTCAAACATGCTTTTTTAAACTGACCTTTCTGTAGCCTTTGTGAACTTCAAACAAAATGAATGAGGTGACCCAGTTAAGTTGAGTATGTCCCATCCATGGAGACCTTTTACCCCCTGCCACCTGCCCCTTTGCCCCAGTGCCTAGAGGGCATCATTAAGCGGAGGGCAGATTGAAGATTGGGTTGAGAAGGTCCACTGCGTTGCCTTTGCTGGACTTTGCTGGTGAATGACAAAAGAGAAATTGACAGAGTAAGACGTCCCACTTTTGGAGACAATAATTTCAGAAGCGCACTGCTGCTAATTTGATTTACTCCGGTATCCAAACACGGGATACCAGGTCTACCCCCTATTCTTAAAGAGACAATACAATTCCCCACTGCGACTTCAGGCTTAGCTTTTGCTTTATGGACCGCGCTATTGTTCAGTCAGGTATAGGTCCACTTGTCACGGGACAGAGAGCCGCAGGGGGGATAACGAGCATAAAATCAAAGCCTAAAGAGAAAGTCTTCATGGAGGAGCTGTTCTGAGACCTTCTGCTCCCATGTGTCAACCTCAGCATTGGTGGGGCCCAGAAGGGTATAGGTTTTTATGTATAAGACACAATGTGATAGGAGGATTAAAAGCATTTGAGGAGCAGGAGGTTGGAGCACAAAAGCCTGTAGGTTACCCTCTGAAGAAAATTTTATAATCAGAGCTTGGTTAGTGTTATTAAAAAGTGACAAGCCATTCACAAAATTTACTAGCCTCACTTTAAATGTTGAAATGTTGTTTAATGGGTTGTGTACGCTGTAAATTGTCTAT
>JAVQKG010297197.1:0-13416 GCA_036025885.1 Hypseleotris bucephala
CAGGAAGTAAATAACATTATATTGATTCACTTTTTTGGATAGAAAGCTATTTTTCTGTATCTACCTGAAACATTCATTTAAAAGAGGAACCCATCTGCTAAATTCACAAATGTTAATAAGAAAACATGTTTCTTGTTTATTCTTAAATTTTACAAAAAAACAAACAAATTCTTATAAATATTTCAAACAAGGCAATCATATCTTTGCGTGAAGCATCTGTTACTATTTTAAATTATGAAACCATGTAAATAGCAATAGTGAGATTTGTGAATATTCCAGGCTAAAAGTAAAATGTCAGTGTAGAGCTGGCTCACCTTTCTTTCCTGCACATCTCCAAATCTTAGCTTTGATCACAACGGCACAGTGCCACGGGTGAAGACAGACTGACTTCAAACACACACACAAATCCCTCTCGTAGGAATAGGTGTGGTGCCAAAAGGAAAGAGATTCTGCTGGTTCCAAAATACCATAGTTTGATGGTTATTGAAATGTGTTATTAGTGAGCATAACCTGTTGATACTAGCTACATTATTCCAGCCCGAGATTGGCATGCAACACAAATTATTATTGTAGCCTTGCATCAATTGTACATTTATTGACCTTGACCTTTTTGAAATGTTAATGCATGTTTGCCTCCGCTAATTAGGCAGACAACATCCAAGCACGACTACAATAGCAAGTGACATTTGATAGAGTTACAAAGCCACGTAGTATCTGAATTTGAAAGCGCTGCAGGGATGAGTGGCAGTGAAAATAAGTGGTTGTGTGGGAGCCCAACCAATGTCACCAAATAAACACTGTGAACTGACCGGCTCATTACGGCTTCATACAACACAGCCAACGCTTGACCATATGCGTGGATAGTAATGGAACATCATTTAGAGCTATTTTACAGTACCGGGGTGTGCAGTGAATGTAGCAAACATAAGGGCACATCCACATTTATTAAATATAGCAGCTGGAGTGAGGAGCCTGCTTGACTCGTGGGGGGAAATTGGCCCCGACAGCTCGACTGGAGATGGAGTGACTGGGTGGTTGAGTATAGCGCAGTGTAGGGCAGCCAGTGTTTGTTTATGAGAGATTGATTCAGAAATTCAGCGAATGGTCATGAATAATGGAAGAGGTGAGTTATTAGATGGTAGCAATTGAGTCATCAATATAAATATATAAGATTGTGGGTGGATCTGTTTGTCTGGGAAAAACATTGCAGTTTTGTAGGGGGTTGGCGAACTTTGGCAGACAGCATAAGCAAAGAAATTAAGTGGGATCTTATATAATATATTTTGGATGTGGGTAGCACTTCTAGTTTTCAGCAAGGAGAGACACACTTGATTAACTGTTTATATTTCTCTGGGTTGAGGCTGCATGTTGTGATTGGATATGATTGAGTAAATAATGTCAGACTAACTGGCCATTGTGTGCCCGACTCAAGCCCAAAGTAGCTGTGATTGGCTGCTGCCCCCTGCTACCTCAAACAATTGAAGTAGATTAATTAATGACTAATACTTATGTTATGGATCTCATCTATCTTATCACTGAGGGTAGTGCAGTAATTTGTGGTAATTAAAAACTACTTCCTGTGCAGATGTTTTATAGTATTGAACTCTGCTCTGAAGCGCTTGGGAGAAGTGTTTCAGCCCATACCGCGCACATCCATAATCACACACTTGGCAGGAGCGAGCTGTAATTTACTTACACTAAGCTCCCTCATTTACATACAAAAACGTTTCTCTTGCATAGCCGCTGTAATGAAATTAGCATGTAGCGCTAGGCCCCTCAGAGGAGTCTTCTACATGTTAATACTTAATGCATTCTGTCAACCGCCTCTGTGATGTGTCTGTGTGACTGGGTAAAGTCAGTTCACATCAGATCACCCCTGAAAAGATTTGATTTCTTCACGATTGCTCGACTTTTGCCCCGATCTATCTGAGCTGTCCTTGTTCTGCTATGACCACATTTCAAATTCAACTCAATCGCTTTTTTTCCCCAAAGCTAGTTAGGAGTTTAAAACTTTTCTTCCACTTTGCATTAATACTGTATCGCGTTCCTCTGTGCCGGCAGCCCTCAGGGTTAGCCAGTCACACTTAGCCGACTCTTTCTGCACTTCTCAAGGACACTAGCTCCCGCCATTAAGAAAAAGCTGAATCACTTCTTACAAATTTGACTCGAAAAGGCCATGGCTTGCCCTTGGCAGAAGTTAACATTATCTTGAAATGTAAACCCAATCTCCCGAAGTGTCCCGAGCTTCTTAATCTTGTGATGTTTGTGGTTGCAGACAAGAAATATGCTAATTGAAAACTCCCAAAAATTGTTGAATATTTAACAAACCCATAATCACCAAATTGCGTATGTATTTTCATGATTGCTGTCGGTTATTCCTCTAAATCTGCTATGATAATGTTGTAATTGGTAAGAAGGCTTCATTAGCGTCCATGTGAGCCTGCCTGCGGTTTGTTGTATTGGACGCTGGGAGATGGCAGTGGGGAAAAGCAAAAGCAGTGGGCTAGAAAACATGGAATGACACTTTGACAGCTAAACAAGGCACAATCAGCATGACACTTCATCATATTTAGATCCCCGGTGAGCTCTCTCCTGCGCTACAGCTGCTCAGCTTTTTTTTCCATTATGGACCCAATTATCTGGCTCGATCAATAGCAGCCCACAGCACCTAAATACTCGGATTGCCCTGTTTGTGATAGAATGAGCTTTTGTCTCAGGTTCCCTTTAATTCGCCCCATAGGAAGACGGCAGTGTCCTCCAAAGTTTGCCTTAGCCGCCGCTCTCTCTTCTTCTAATACCTCACCTCCCAATGCACTTGGGAAGGTAAGCAAATCCGGCAGATGGGTGAAGGATAATGTGTTCTGTAGCCCATTAGTGCCGAAAAAAGGCTGAATACAGGAACCTCTTCTGAATATTGCTCTTCATGTGACCTCCACATTCAAAGCTCAAAGCAATCCACATCCCCCGCGGTGTTTCCAAAGTGATTAGTGATGGCTGCCAACCTCTAACCTGCAGTTATCTCATGCATTTCATGGCCACACCGCATTTAGTGCAGCCCCTAAATCGCTTCTGCTAAACCACAAGAACACTTTAAGGTATACTGTAACACACAGGCCCACAAATAGCTTTTCGGTTGCCTATTATTATTTGATTAGGAGCACCACTGTCCGCTTTTGGACTGGCCATTTATAAAGTAGATAAAGTTAGTCATGCATCTGCTATATTTGGGCACTTGATGTGGACGCATAGTGGTTAACCATTTTGACTCTCTGTTGTTGATCCTGTCAGCTCTATGACTAACTGACCATTGCCCAGGTTCTGCCTAAGTCCCATAGTTGTATGAATAAGCTTTAGGCATCCATAATCTCTAATGGGATAAGTAAAATAAATAAATAATAATTCATGACATTTACACTTCAAAGGTCATCTTTTCCAAAAAGAAGCCTTTCCTGTTCAAACGTTGCTAAGATGTTTCTGACTCTGGCGTCAGAAGCCCCCCTTTAGGAGCCAAAGAGATACTAGTCCAACTGATGGCCCTAATGGAAAAGGAATGGGAAGATTGTAGCACTAGGTCTCATCTGATAGCTTTTCTGCTTCTACTTGACAACAGCCTATTGGTTAACATGGTCAATTTTCTTGTCACTATCCAGTAGCCTTTCCTTCCTGGCGACTGTTGTCTAGTGGTCTTTGTGAAGGCTCAGGGCTCAGAGCCATCACATCACCCACTGACAGCTGAGAGATGAATGGCAGTCATCTCAGCACAAGTAACACGCATGATTGGAGTGAATAGGTGCTTGTCAGGTCAAGATAAAACGACACCTGGTCACACATGTCAGGGGGGGCTACGTACTCCATAGAAAAAGAGATTTAAAGGTAGAAACATTAAAACATTTTAGCAGTATTTGTCATTAGCATTAGTATACGTGATTGATGTATGTTCACATGGTCTACACATCACTAAAATGAGTGCAGTATAGATTGAAGTTCACTATATGTAGACATGGTTATTATCCAGCCTGTCAGAGATGTGCGGTTTGATGAGAGAATGAGCTGGGAGGGAGCTGTTACCATAGCTACTGGAGGGAACATACAGAAACGAAAGACCTGTAAATGTATACACTTTAGAAAAAAAACTTCAACATTAAGTTTATTTGTTCTCTTCCAGTCCAAGACATAAGCAAAAACATATTTGGTATGTTACATGTGCTTTAAAATGATGCGGCCAGAAACTAAACCATAACAGGACAGCAATCACATGTGAAGAGGGAAGGTTTTACTAACGTGTGATTGACAGTAGACTGACAGATGTAATGACCAATCACCTGAAACTATCACATGTCAGTCACAGAACAGCCCGAGTGTAAAACCTAACATTTTAAGATGGCAGGTACTGGAGTCACAAGTTCATACTTGACCTTATATTTACTGTAGTAGGAGAAATGAAGATGCCTGGTCTTTTGGAGAGACAGCTAAAATAGATGTTGATTCATCTTCATCAAGTGTTTGTAATGATAAGAAGTGTGTTGTGGCTGCTAACAGCCCAGCCCTTGTCCTCTCATTCCCTGTACATCATCTCGACTTTTCTCTAAGCATCTGGAAGACAGCACAACAAGGACATCAGAAGCGTATCGGCAATCATTACGCTGCCTGCCTCGCTTTATTTTACAAGTTTGCTAATTACCACTTGTGCCGTAGCCCGTTTCCCCCTAGAGCCATCTTGGCGCTACCTCTCCTCATCTCCCCTCCATCGATCTCAACTCCAGCAAAGTAAACTTTTCTTTCCTGCCTCTCTGGGCTGATGATTCCCAGTTGAGTGTCCTGATTGTGTGAGCGCTAGCAAAGATGCTAATTTGTTCTTGACTAGTGAAGTAAAAAACATTAAGGAGTACCTCAACTCCCATGAGGAAAGTGAGGACAGGTGTGGGAGGGGTGTGGTGTACACAACACACTCTCCTGTGTGTACAGTCTTAAGCTGTGGGAGTGCCACTGTGCTTTCATATCACTCTAACACACTCTTCACATGCTGTCTTTGAACATGGTTCTTTGTCAATCGAAGTCAAAAGCTAATGATCACTTTTCTCTCTTTTCTTTTCCATGCAACCCTGGATTGGCCCCATGTTGATTTGCTACATAGGTAAGTCACCATTGTTTTTCATCCTCTCTCACACCCAAATTGCTGAGTTTCATGTGGGCTCCTCCACCATCTGCGTCCATGAAGCTGTCTTTGTGGAGAGTACAGTAATTGATACCCGTGGCACACACAGAGCTATGGTGAGAAAACAGCGGCTGGTTGTTAGCATGTGCGTTTATGACACATGTGTGTATCCCAGTTCTAAAGGGGCGAGGACGTCTAGAGCACGTACACACAAAGTAATTCATCACTGACAGCTATGGCGCTGCCTGTGACTTGGGAGGGCATTTGATTGAAGCTCATGAGATTTGTGCAGCGTACATGTGTTCGGTGGCAGGCTCCTCACATGTAATGAATTTTCATCACCTTTGACAAATCTGGATACTCACAGGGCGCTGGAGAATTTCTGAGAAAGCAGCAAACGGGTGAATGGAATGATTTTTTATCTTGTGAAAGAATGAAGGCCTGCATTTTTATCAAGGGCAAAGTGAGGATTTGTGAAGCAACAGCTGGAGCACACAGTATTGTATTTTCAACACCACAAATGCAACTGTAGGAAACAGCAGCATGGTGTCAATAGAAGTCTTATAATTTTTCAATACTGATACAAGACATTTATTCATCTTCTTTTGCTAAATGCTTTTGGTGTTCACATGTGTCACGTCTGCTTTGGGCCTCACTCTGGACAATAGAGACTTAGGGATACACTTAACAATTCACACATTTAATCAGTATGGACACTTTTAGTTTAGGGACAATGAGAAAGTACTTGAAACCCCAATGGAAGTGAGGAAATGCATAATAGTGCAGCTAACTCAATAGTAAATGCGTCAAACTTGTCGTAGATCTTCAATGTTAGTTACTTAGAACACAGAATAAAACCCTTTTCACTTGAAGCACACAATGTACAGAGTAGAGTGAGTAATAGTAATAATAATAACTCTATTCTGCCACATTGCACAGACCTACCCTGCTTTTCTGCATGTATTAAGTAAAGCCAGTGAAAGGATTTGATAACCCAATAAGATATAGATAATTTATGCTTTCTCTTTTATTAGAAGTCTAGAGTTTTAAGTACACCTGCTCGCTGTAGAACAAATGGAATCTGCAAGGTCATCATTTAACAACAGAGGACATTCTTCTCTTTCTTCTTCTGCGACCTCCCTCTTTCATTCACGCTGCATTTTCTCCATTTTGGTACTAATTACTTTCCCTGAACCCTGTCAGCTGAATGCGAGTGGGCTTCAAGAATGTCCACATCCCTCTTGGCCTTGCTCATGCGGCACATTCCCCGGTTAATAGCAGCCATAATCACTTAGCAGGCCGCCACCAGCCCGTCATTTGAATACACGCTTCAATGGGCCACAATCTGTTCTCTACTTGTTACTGACATTGCTGTTTTTTTAGTGACATTACAGAATTTTTTACACTTTTTCAATTGGGTTATTTATTATTACCAGTTCAATAAATTTTATAATAGTAAGATTTTTTAATACTCATTTGAAAATACTCCTTTACCAATGCCAATATTGTTAGTAAAAAAAATATGATTTGTAAATATTCAAGCTACAGTTGTCTTTTACTTCATTGGTACAGCATCTGAGGATACCCAGCAAAGCAACCAAATAAAATAGCCCAGTTGACGATAATGCTTGTTTTAGTGGCATTTATATGTTCAACCGCCATTTCAATCGTACCTCGCCTCCCTGTGAAAGCTCCCGTCTAATGGCACATCTTACTAGACTAGAATTTATTGTCCTGGCCTGTAATTTCCTTCCCCAAGAGTTAGAGAGGTTACCTTTTATCCTCAAAGATCGCACATTATGCCTCTAAGTGCTTTTTTTTTTTTTTTTTTTTTTACTGCTGTGCCGTTATCATCCAAGCCTAAACTGGCTCCAGATATATTAAAAGTCCCTCTTTTTTCCCCAGTATTGGTGCGGGTCGTTCCTGGGAGGCACTTAATCCACCCTCACAATTCTGTCAGCAATTTTATCCTTGTTTCTCTTGGAAGCCTAGATCACGTCTGGGAAGATTGTGGCAGGTCTTTATCTCATGTTAACAGAGGCATAAAACTCAAGTGTTGTCTCATAAAGGCGCCTGATTGCACGTTAGATACAGGGCAGAAAATAGATGGGAGCGAAAACTACCTTTGTCTGACGCGGGGAAAGAGAGCTACAGTTTTAAAGAAAGTGATATTTTGGCATGTTGTGGTTCAATTTGACCAAAAAATCAACCATTGTACTGCTAAATCTGATCTCCTTTTTGTCATTCCTGCTTTTTCCTTTCATGTATTATCTTCCATAGTGGAGAATGGCCACATGTTTGACACATAGACATGACAAACAGACAAGCTTTCACACTCACTTTTATTCACTGCATGCAATTTTGAGTCTCCAGTTTTCCTAACACATATATGTTATTGGAGAGTAGGAGGAAGGTGAAGTATTTGGAGACAACCCAAAGTAAAACAGAAGATTTTTTGATATACTGTATCTTCATGCACATATTTCCCCAGCATCCATTTAAAGAAACCAGGAATACATTTTGATGCTGCTTAACATCTGAATTTCAAACAGTTCCATTTATTTACCGTCTGTCCAAGTAAGTCATCTTTTAGCTTTAAGTTACTCTTGAAGGTTTCAAGTTCACCTCTGCCTGGGCGGGAGAAATCCACTCCACCAATTTTTGATCCCCAGGTATTGTATTGACTGAGCTCTCAGCTGGAGTGGTGTCCTCTATGCTTTTCTCTCCTCAGACACATGGAGGTCATTTGTGATTGGGGCCTAACTTCTGTGAGTCTACAGCACTTATGGGAAAAACAATTTGATGCAGCAAAACATCTCACTTTCTGTTGAGCTGAATGCAAAAGGAACGTTGAGACAGGATGGTGTAGGCCTTTGAAGAATATAATGAAGGATAAAGGTTTGAGGAAATTGGCTGGCCCGTCGGGATCCGTGACATTTTGCTCAAAGTGCTTCAGGCAGCAGAATGGAGCCCTGACTCGTTGTGTTGGCAATCTGTTTTTAACATATACTCGGCTTTCAAAAGAACAATAGCTCTGTTGCTTGTGTGTACGTACGGATCCATGGATAGGATTTTACCATGTCATGTGAGGTTTCAAAGGATAGTTTTATGTACTCAGCATACTTTATAGTATCTACTGTACAAATGTGCTTGAAGAAAAAAATAGATTTCCACGTTCATCTACTTGAGCATGTTTTCCATTGTGATTGTTGTTTTGTGCTTTTGAAGCCTTGTGTATAGCAGCATCACAGCAGTACAGTTGTAAAGGTTCTGTAAATATAGAATTGGTTTATGTTGTTCTCGGCTGGTCTAAATGTGCATCTCTATACTATACACAATGGAATGTTTGTGACCCTACTGTAATGTCTTCAGAATTAACAATACCAGTGCTAATACTTAAAAGTTGCATTTATGCATTTTCCCTCAGCTAACGATTCAGAAACGTGTCCTCTCCTAAATGCATGGTGCTGATGTATAGAGCCTTTTCCACTGAGCTACTTTGCCTCTTTATCAACGCCCCTTCACCCTCAGACCATTGTAGTGAGCCGTCCCCTCTCTCTCTCTTATTGACTTAATAGACTCTGTGGCCTATTCTTATGTGTGCACTCGCCCAGGGGAGGCCAAACTCATTTTTAGTGTATGCTGAGGTGTGAGGGTCGTATTGTGGAGTGCTGTAAGTGTGCAGCTGAATTGGTCATTTGTTATATTGACAGTGCACTGAAGGCTTGGCATTGATTGGCCAACGACGTGTAGGTGAGCAGTAGATAAGCCCGCAGACAGGAGGAGATAAGCGCCTGTCGTTTTTACCTGACAGCTACAGACGCCACAAAGGACAGCACAAAGTCACGTGGCTCACAAAGTCATGCATGGAGTCTGGAGTATATTGGAGTCTTGGTATTTATATCTTACTGTATATCCATTCTTATTATCTGATTTTTTTTCTTTGGACTAGTCACAATTTCAATCATGGCAGACTCCAATAATTTAAAATCAAACTTTTTTAAACTATTTTGAATTTTTGTGTCTCAAAAGGCGAAAGTGGGAGCCTTTTTGAGCATGTAACCAAGCCTTATTCAGACCATTGAAATCATTTTGAAGCACTGATCTATGTTTCATTTGTTTGACCCTGTCTGGTCTTGATGTGCTTGATGTAATTCTTGACTTGGTCTGGGCCTCTAAAAGTTGCACTCCTGGATCATTGCCTTGGTGTCTTTGTTAGACCACTCAGTGTACTAGTGTTTCTAATCACTGTTCTTCCTCAACCTAATGCACCTAAATAGTGCAAAGCTAGCTGCTCTGTAGAATTAGCCCATGTCTCCGTCACATTAGTAGCCTCCTTCCTGACACAAGCATATCAATCAACTGATTCATCCTTATTAGATTAAACTATGGGGGTGTCACATCGTTAATGTGAAAAATGAGACGTTGAATCCCGAGGATGGAAAATCTATTTCAACCACGAGCCAAGAGTCAGAGAAGAACGTCAAACATTACTAATGGTACTGTTTGGAGTTTGAACCAAGGACATTAATATTGATTCATTGAAATCTTAATCTGTCTCCATAAGTGTGGCCCATTGATTGATACTGTCATCCGTCACACATTCAGGTAACATGGCTTTTCCCCACAGGCCGCAACAAGAGCAGGCTTTTTACAAACTCTGAGATGCTTCCTGTGTGTAAATGTGTGTAGATTTATGCACATGCAAATCTAATTAACAAGCACCCGCTCACATAAAACCCTAACCTCTATCACACAAATCTTAAATCACTGTAATATTTCTTACAGGCACCCTGCCAAGGTCTGCTCCGTCGTAAACCGCTGAAAAAGCTATTTTTACCCAATGCATATTTTAAAAAACAGCCGGTCCGGAATGTTAATTTTATTGGTGAAAAAAAACAAGAATCCTCCTTTTGAATGTAATTTGGTGTCAGTGAACATCAGCTCCTACTCGACCGTGTATGTAGATGACTTGAGAGCAGAAGAAGACATCCTCACAATTGCCTGTCAGAGCAACAAGAGCCTGGTGCTCTGAGGACTCTGCATCTCAAGTGTTGTGTTGGCAGCCTGACTTCTAGCTGAAATATAACCACGGGCTTCTGTAACAAAGAACGCCTCTGTTGCCCTGTTTGTGCCAAATTTGAGTACGCTGTAAATGGTCAATAAAAATGTTTTTTAAATAATGCACTGGGAGGCTAGCCAGTTAGCCACTGCTGACTCTGTAGCTCTCTTCTCTGGGGCTAAATAATGGCAAGGCACAGTTAAATGGATGGACACACTACACTGTTGTTGTTGCAGCTTGTTTTGACAATTTTAGCAGCAATTCCAAGTAGAGATCATGTGTGTTTCTTATGACTGTTTGCTTCTAGGCTGTAGTGGTGTAAAATCTTGGTTATAGAAAGTCTTGTGTTGTTCTCTTGTGGTCTGTATAGTGCCTGTAGCAGGTGTCACATTTCCCCAAAGGCAGAAACAAACAATCTACACAAGTGTGAATACAAGAACTGTTGTCATATCATGTAAAGGTCCTCTCATTTACCAGTTAATGCTTCTGTGTATGTTTGAAGTGCTGGATGCTAATAAACACAGTTATGTTTTATTCACATATATTTCAGCAAGACTCAGAAAAGGTGGAAAATCTCTGCTTTACTTTTGCCATAAAAAACAAAGATCTCATAAGACACAAGAGACTAGAGTGCAACTGAGTGACTACAAGTTGACATCTTAGTTCTTCTTCTCGACACAGACCAGCTTACAGGAAGGCATAGAACAGTAAACCGAACAGTAAACCTCATTGTCTTATGTTAGTGCTATATCAAGCTATTTTAAAATTTGAGTGTGTGGATTTTAAAATCCCCACACTCAGAGTAAGACAATAGCATTACTTAACTAGACAATACTGTGAATTTCTTTACCAACAAGTACACATAAAAAGATTGAAAACAGGAAGTGGAGGATTGAGCGGTTGTGGCAGTATTATCTGGTAGCTCCTCAGTGGCCTCTTTTTTGTTCCTGTCAGGCTCCCGTAGGGAGACTTTGAAACAAGTGATTTGCCTCTTTTCCTTCAGCCTTTGTTCTGCTGCTGCAAGTGCGGTTGGATAGGACCTCAGGGGATCTCCACACATGGGAGACTGTTGCTATACTATTGCCATTCTGTTGAGAGCATTTCTGGAACATATGTGGCGTGATATTTTCATCTGAAAAGGCCAGCTATTTATACAGTACCTCTGACTGCTTATCTGCATTATCTCATTTGAGGAATCAGCAGTGAAGCGCTCCTAAGTGTGACTAGTTTGAGAAGCTAGCATTTACACCCTGTCTGCACATACAGTACGTTGGAAAAGTGGCGACAAGACTTTTTTTGAAGCATAGACTGAACACTGTTGCGTCATGGTAATGCTATTCTCAGGAGTGTTGACAGAAGGTACCAATGCAAGTTTTATGTGCTTTTCGGAGGTGGGAACAAAATATACAGCTTTTTTGGTGCAGTTTAGAACATTATTAATGATACCTGCCTATTGTACAAAACAGAAATGAAATATATAATTAGTATTATGAGGTCAATTTTAAAATGATGTTGAAAACTGAATTAAAAGACTGTCCTTGGTGTAAATTTATGTTGGAAAACAAATTGCAACACAATACTCTTAGGTATATCCATTGGAGCTCTTTTCTAAGGCTATATTGTATCCCATTTCCCACAAATGGAACAGCAGATTCAAAAGGAGCTCTCTGACCAGACAAAGCTGCATTCATTAGTGGCTGTGCCTCTGTGGTGTTCTCTGAATAGATCACGCTGACCAGGCCAGTAAACATCACATTATACACCTAGTGGGTATTAAAGAGAAAAGAGCTCACGCCATTGTCTCTATCCTCGTGCCAACATGGACTGACTCCTGGTGTGCTTTAATTCCACGTCTGATAGATTATAATTACAGACACAATCCTCTATATCACAGGGATATGGCACAGCGGTCGGCCAATGTGGCTCGCAGCAAAATCAGGGACTCCAGCAGAGAGCTACAAATGTACAAATTGTATAGACACACACACACACACACTGATGGGGTGTGTGTGTGTGTGGGGAGTGAAGGGCAGGTGTCCGCTGCTGAGACACTGTTGCTCTCTTGGCAGGGTTATTGATGTCTGTGGTGGGATAGGCTTTAGCTTTAGTTGTGCACAGAGCTTCCTGCTGCTCATGCTCACACTCCCTTTATAGCATCACCCACGCTCTACACAACAGCTGTACTTATATGTATATCTATATGTATACAAACATCACAACAGTAATCTTATCTCATCCACAATCCTAGTTGAATCTCTTGCTTTTAAACAAACCATCTTCAGCACCTATAGATAATCAGCACACATTTGTTTCATTTTTGTGTTTTGAATGCTCCACCAGTCCCACTCAGCTGAATATTATGTGGGCCCCATATGCTGTACCTTACAGCCCTTATGATTCTTATTCCCGGCTACATCACTTCCTCCCCCACGGCGAGGGTCATTAGCGTCTCCATGCACAAGTGATTTGTAGCTCGGTCTTGCCACCAGCTTTACTCTTGTAATTGTGCAGCTTTATTCACCAATTAGCATAGGCTTCCATATGTATGGGGCAGATCTCTATATATTATTAGAGCCACTGAAAAAGGCCAGGGCAGCCAGAGCTAATGTGTATTATTAGCATGGAGAGGGGCTGGTGAAGGGCGGGGGTGCCAAAGATGGAAGAGGCTGAAAGATACAGTTTTGATTCTGCTTCCTGTCAGATGAATCTTGGCCTCGGGTGACCTAATTAGGGTGGTAATAAATCAAAGACGCCCCGCAGGCTGGAGCTGGGCCTGCTGAGGGGTGTCAGTGACCCTCCAGGGAGGCCAGGCTAACCTCCATCCATTCTACCATCAAGGTTAGCTCACTGAAGGACTGTAGGCTACATTTATGGATGCTTATGTAACTTACCTTTATAAACATCATACATTCATAACCTGCTCAATATTGCTGTTCTAATATTCTCATTAAAGTCCTGTTTGAAGTCTTTATGTAGTATTTTTACAGTCCTACAATGTTCAACTTATTATTAGAGAACCATTGGGTCATTTTGGTTCTATACAATTCTAAAAATAGGTTAATAGAAAATGGCAAACATGTTCCATCCATCCATCCATTTTCTTCCGCTTATCCAGGGCCGGGTCGCGGAGGCAGCAGTCTAAGCAGGGACGCCCAGACTTCCCTCTCCCCAGACACTTCTTCCAGCTCTTCAGGGGGAA
>JAVQKG010297266.1:0-11710 GCA_036025885.1 Hypseleotris bucephala
TTCCACCACCTCCTCCGCCATAAGGCAGTTGGTGTTATAGCAGTTGACGCAGACGCATGGGGCGTTCCGCCGATATACATTTGCTGTCGTTTACGACAGCCTGGGTCTAGTTTTACATAGCCCTTACCTGCATTGTATCTACCTTATTAATTACAATGTAATACATGGTGTACATGGTGTAACAAACAGTAATACCATGTAACTACACTGTACCTAACCCAAACCCTAAACCTAATCAATTATACTTTTTACTAATTTGAGCAGATAAATAAAGTGGCAAATGACAATATATTACACTGTAACTCAAAAATGACATAAGCATTTTTAGAATCATTTGGTCTTAGTTTTGTTTTTATTACTAAACCATGCCTTTAGTTTTTGCAGTAGTATCAGTGAATATCCGGTAGATCCACAGAGCCCAAATATCGGGACTGAAAAAGCTGGATCGGTCCATCTCTAGGCATTGCTATCCCTATCTTTTTTCTTGCTTATGCTTGTCTGTTTTGTCACTGCTTCTCACTCATTCCCTTTGCCCGTTTGTCCATCCCTGGCTCCTCTAGACTCCACCTCCTCCTCCTTTGTGACGGAAACTCCCGGTTACTGGACAGAGTCAGGTGAGAGCCCCTCGATGAATGTTTTGGAGGAGTTTCATCCGCTTTGGCTCGTCTCCAATATCTTCAAATCTTAAAGCCGTCTCACTGCGCTGTGGAGAGATAAAGAGGAGGGTTTTTGGCACTAGTTTTTGTCCCCCGGGTGTAGAGATATAAAGCTTTAGGAAGAGCACTAACAGAGTTGTAGTATGTTCTAGTTGTGTGTGTGCAATAACTACTTGGCATCCTGTAGTCTTACATTTTGCATGTTTTCAGTGATCTGGCTCTAGACTACACAGCTAAACAATAAGAGGCTTTAGAAAAAACGCTGGTAATGGTTTTGTGGCATGTGCTAGCTGTGGTTGGACAGATTTGTATGGTTTTTTTTATTGTGTTGAACCGAGACAAAGGCTGTGTTGTGCATGCAGGTATATCATTATTATGGATTGTGTTGTAATAATAGGTTATAAATGAATGCATGCGGTTTGGGTGTTTTACTGAATAAAATGTTATGGTTTTTTGTCAAAATTTACAAAGAAAACATATCTTGTACTAGAGGCGCTAAATTAAAGGTGTAGTCTGTAAGTTTCCTAAAATAAAATTTGTTCGCAAATTAAAAAATGCTTTATCTGATCCTGTTATATGATGTAATGTAGGTAATCTGTAATAATTATGATTTTACTTTAGTCCCTCCCCTGGACCCCTGAACAGGGTCAGATAGTCAATTTTATGCATTTTTTAAAACTTTTTTTTATTTTAGGAAACTTACAGAGTACACCTTTAATAATTCATTTCAAAGTTGTAGAATCATAGGCCTGTCGCATGAGAGGATCTGGATGCATACTCACAATAACTGACCTTTGTTTTCAGTACTCACTCCAAAGATACTACAGCTTTGCATAAACTAAAACACATTGGATTAAACTAACATAACACTTTCTATCTTATCTTATAGCACCAGAGTTTGCAGCTGTATCACCGAAGGTGGGACTTCCTGTTGCGAAGGATGACAGCAGTAACACGGCGATTCTGATTGGCTGTCTGGTGGGAATCATCCTCCTGCTATTGGCTGTCATAGCTGTCATTCTGTGGAGGCAGTACTGGAAAAAGATCCTTGGCAAAGTGAGCAAAATGTGTCAAACCATTTGTACCCTTTTGCAATCAAATCAAAATCACTATTTTAATGGTTGCAATTAGCAAATCACAAAGGCTGCATTTTTTTAGGCATTATTATATCTCTGCACAATACACCTGCTTACTTTTTAGGTTTAACCCCTCCAAACATTTAATATTTTTGTTGAAATTATGTTAATGCTTCCAGACAGGTTTATGTGCCCTGTGTGGATATGACTGTCTGAATACCAGAAAGAAAGTAATGTTTTCGCTCCTGTTTCTCTATTAGCAACTTAACGTAAAACTATGTACTGTATGTATGGAACTTTCAGGGAAGAATAGCCAACTTACTACTACTTACTTAAAATTTTGGGAATTATTCATGCTACAGTAACTTCTTCATATGCTTAGTAAAAGTAAACTTGTGTTATCTCAGGCCCAGGGAAGGTCAGGAATTACACAATGACCAGTTAATAAAATTCTGTGAGTGATTTGTGAAAATGTGTTGGTCTGCACTCTCCTATTACTTTCTAGTTTGTTTGTTTTTTGAGATATATTTTTTGGCATATTTGGCTTTATTTGATAGGACAGTAGATTGAAAGGAAATCAAGGAGAAGAGTGGGGTGTGCTAAACCACAGCCCATTACTTTCTAGTTTTTATTTACATTGTTTGCCACAGTAACTTCTTCATATTCTTAATGAAAGTATACTTGTTTTGTCTCAGGCCCAGGGAAGCCTCTCGAGTGATGAGCTGCGTGTACATCTGTCAGTGCCCTCCGATAACGTGGTCATCAACAACACACACAGTTACTCGAGTCGATACCAGCGCATTCACACCATCCCGGACGAACGAGACCACGACCGCGAAGGGGAGGGAGAATACCAGGAACCAAGCGCTCTGCTGCGGCCTAGAGACCAGAGCAGGGACAGCACCGGTGAGTTACAATACAACGATACACAATATACCAGTGCTACAGTCAACTAAAGCCAGCAAAACAATCGACTAAGCTTGAGGTAGTCAATTATAAGCATTTTATAAGCATTTAAAGGTGAAGTCGGTAACTTTCCTAAAATAAAATAAAAAGTTCAACATTAAAATTGAAAAATGCATAAAACTGACTATCTGAACTAGTTATATGATGTAAAGTAGGGTGTCTGTAATCAGCTCAGGCCAGGGGAGGGGCTAAAGGGAAACTCAAATATTATTGGTCAGAGTAGTACCCCACCAACTGTAAATTGATGTTGTTGTAAAGGCCAGGGAAGGACTAAAGTAAAATAATAAGTATGACAGATTACCTACTTTACATCATAGAGCAGGGTCAGATAAAACATTTCTTAAAATTATAAACTTTCTTTTATTTTAACCAAGTTACAGACAGCATTTTATAAGCATTTAAGCATACTACTTGAATGCTTCAGCTACGCTTTTATATTGAAAATATTCATGCCATAAATGTGAGGCACTGTAGATCCACATTTTGTAATAATTCTGCATTATGTAACAATCTGCTAAAATGTAATCAAATTTCACTTGATTGTGTAATAAAACCACATTTGGTAATAAACTGCCACATTTTGCAATACACTGAACTAACATAAAACGCAAAGCAATTTTTAGGAATCTTACAGCCTACACCTTTAAGAAAATAAATAAACAAAGAAGCTATTGTTCCAGAAACTACAGTAAGGAAAGAAAAGCATAGAGACATTCCTGTACTTACATTGCACCACAGGGGGGCGGCATGCCATGTTTACTAGGGGCCTGACTGAGTTTGTTTTAACCGAATTTTAACAGAATCATTATTCCATTCAACGCTTGTTTTGTTGTGATCATTTTGCCTGCCTTTTTGTGCCTGTTCCCTCCCTCCTTATTTTTGGAAATGCTAACCAAATACCGCTAATTGATATTTTTTTTGTCTCTATTTTCTGTCATGCCATTTGGTATCATGTCGCTTGTACCCCTCCCTGTCCTGTGCCTGTTTGTGTGTATTTTGTGTGTGTATTTTGTGTGTGTTTTTGTGTGCGACCTCCAAAAGCCTTGCTGTTAAACAACCCGGCCTATCACCTGCTCCTGTCAGATCACAGAAAGGCTTCAAGACCCCTAGTCGTCCCCAACAGCAGCGCCCGGGCACAGGAAAAAACCCTAAATGTGCCCCAGGGTAAGATGGGTGGGGCAATAGAGAGCATATAGGCCCGCCCCCCATCTGGTTCAGGAAGTAAAAATCCCGTTCATGGTTTTCCATAGACTTTTTGAATTTTTTTTCTAAGTTTCAAAGATTGATGGAGAGTAATCAGCTATGTGGTAATTCATGTTCATAGTGTGAATATTGTCAGCCAAAATAAATAGTTTTAATATGAAAATTCATTCATCGCATTAGTTAAGTATTAGTAAAACATTAGTAACTTGTTAATTCATTTACAAAGCATTACTATTAAAAACGCCATTGCATTATACATACTGTTATTAATGTTTTATTCCTGTTACTTATATCTTTATTTTATATCTCTGAAAAATGAATGGGATTTTTACTTTGGAACCAGAGGGGAATGGGCAATGTTGTGCTCTATATGGTCTCCAGCACACACACTGTCCCCCACATGACTTCTTATTTTGCATGTGTTTGCCTTTCATTACCCTCATAACTCCCAGTTGTTTGAAAATAATATTGAGAAATGTACTAAATCATCACTTATAATTAATTATGTTTAAACGTGTCTCAACTAAAATCCCCTCTCTAAATTGTTTTCTACTTATTAGAAAGCAATAGTATGTAATAAGGATGGGCGATATGGTGATAAAAAATGGAATCGTGATATCAAGTTATGACTATCTGCTAATCTAGGAAAATCGTTGAATTGTGATACAGTGCATTCATTTATGCTCTGCTCTTCACTGTCATTTTTACTGTAACAATGCCATATTAATTACAAAAAGGAAAATAAATAGCATCAATATGAGCATAGGATTGAATGTACACTGCATTTAAAAGCTTTTATAAAGACACTGACAGCAATTGTCATCTATGAAGTTATAAAAGTGATCAAGTTTTGACCATATTGCCTTTCCCTACAATTCCCTCCTATCTTGAGCATAGACTTTTGTGTGGTTAAATCCTTCTGTTTATTATTTAAGAGTAAATTTTGTCAAGTCAAAACTAGGACATCACTTATTTGGCCTTGAATAATGTATTAAAGACATTTGGCCTAGTTTAGCTATTTGCGGCTTCTTTAAAATATTACTGAATGAAGAAGCCATGAGGATTTATTTGATATAAGTTGGAGTTAGAGCTTCTAACTGAGATAAACAGTGCAATTAAAATAGGTTAGTCTTAAGTAAGGGGTGGGCGATATGGCAATAAATATCAAATCGTGAAATGAAATGATGACAATCTGTGCTCTTCATTTTTACTGTTACAATGCCAATGTTTATATTAATAACATGAGAGAAAATAGAAAGTATGAAATATTATGATAAACATTGGATTGGATGTACAGTGAATTTGTAGTTGAAAAGGTTAGCTGAAGCAGTAGCCAAAGTCATGATAGAATTGAAGACAAAGTGATCTTAATAAAATCGCATGGTTCACCCTAGTCTACACCAGGGGTTCCCAAACTTTAACTTTACCAAAACCCCTGTCCCTTGGAAAAGTTGACCATACAAATGCATACTGGTCAAAAATAGGTTTGAAATTAATGACTAAATAGTAACATAATAGTAATAGGAGCAGTAGTAGGAGTAATAGTAACTCACCTGTATTTCTGTCCCAGCCTGTGCCCTGGACATGGAGTTGGAGAAGGGTTTTCCGGTTCTTCTTGAGGAGCCTCCTCCGTACCCGGGCTCTCCTCCGTACCCCTCACTGTCTCCGCCCGTGTCCCCTCCGCTGCCCCCCAGTGTACCCCACTACGCTGAGGCGGATATCGTCAGTCTACAGGGAGTCAGTGGCAACAACACATACGCAGTCCCCGCTTTGAGCTCGTCCAGTCCCGGGGCAGATGCAGCGCCGTTACCAGAACTACCCCGACAGTGTCTCATCTTTAAAGAGAAGCTCGGAGAAGGGCAGTTCGGAGAGGTGAGTGGGGTTAGGTCAGGGGTAGGCATGGGATGTGTAGTTTTTGTTTTGGTCTTGATGATCTTGGTCATTATAATTGCAATTAACTATAACATTACGGAAAGTCAAAAACACTGTACAATTTAGTTTTAATGCTTGTTTAGAATATCAACAGTACATTTTTATCAAACTAAAATGACCTGAACTTGTAATAAATATAATAAATTAATTCTGATAATAATCTCTAGTTCACAGTAAAGTCAAAAGGACACTGAGGTGCAAATAAATAATGGTTTTTGCAATAAACAAAATTATTATGATAATGAAAAATAGTCAAGATAAATTAACTCACTGTTTCGGTTGTAATAAACAATATTATTGCATATTGCCATATCCCTAGTCAGGGTCTGCAACCTTTTTGATCCAATGAGAAATTTACTGCCAAATGTTACTCAAGTAAAAGTACTCATCCAAATAATTTATCAAGTAAGAGTAAAAAAGTACTTGCTTTTTTCAGTCATTTGTTTTTAGAAGTCTACTTTAAAGCAATCTTACTGAAATAAACTTCTACACAGCTTTCTTTTTTTTGCATAACAAGATTGAGAAAAGGTGCTTAAAGGCATGTTCAGGTTGTAGGTGATAATGTGACAGTGCTTGATTTAACAAAGCGCCTGTGTTTTCTGTGAAAGGTTCATCTGTGTGAAATTGAGAACCCTCAGGACCTGCCCATCCTCGAGTTCCCATTCAACGTGAGGAAAGGTCGCCCTCTCCTGGTCGCGGTGAAGATACTACGTCCAGATGCCTCCAAAAATGCCAGGTTTGTAACAGCGAATACAAATGAAGCAGTGATTTTACTTCTGTTTTGAATTTAGACAAAGACAGCCTAATCCCAAATACACTTGCAATACAAACAGAATAACATTTACACATAAAACTTTGCATTGTCTCAGTATACTTCAACTACAAATATGTTCATTTAACTACCATGGACCATTTTACGTTGATACAATTTAAGATATCTCAAATACATTATAGATTTCAATGTGTGGATTAAAGCTGATAGTGAGTAAGTATCTTTTGCAACAAGCTAATGGAAAAAATACATCATCTCGAAATGTGAAATAGTCCCTGTGAGTTGAATTTAGTTGGACTGATCTACTAAACTGAGACAGTGAAAGATTTGTGTGAATAATTACTTCACAATTTGTAAGCAGAGCACCATTTTACTTTTGTCTGTGTTGATAACTTTTTGTCTTGTCCATCTCAGAAATGACTTCCTGAAGGAGGTGAAGATCTTGTCCCGGTTGAAGGATCCAAACATCATTCGACTCCTGGGCGTGTGTGTGAGCAGCGACCCTCTGTGTATGGTGACTGAGTACATGGAGAGTGGAGACCT
This sequence comes from Hypseleotris bucephala, assembly GCA_036025885.1. Taxonomy (NCBI): domain Eukaryota; kingdom Metazoa; phylum Chordata; class Actinopteri; order Gobiiformes; family Eleotridae; genus Hypseleotris; species Hypseleotris bucephala. Next base: position 7,149 of record JAVQKG010297266.1, read on the forward strand.
CAACCAGTATTTGTCACATCGAGTTCTTCTGGACAAATCTGGGCCTTCACACAATACTCCCACAATCAGGTACTTCTAAAACAGAGTCCAAACTATTCAATTTAAAGTTTTTAGTTGTTGTTTTTTTTTGGCCTTTCTGGCTACTGCTCTGTGTGGGTGGGCTAAATTAGTTGAGGATTATTTCAATAATTAGTAAATCACGATTAATCCGATTAGTTGTTTCAGCCCTAATGGGGGATCAAAATGTAGGTTGCTGTTTAAATAAATAAATAAAAGTTGGCAGTTGGTTTAGATCATAGGTTTATATTAGAACATTGTTATTATTCAAACAATTTCCTGCACCTGCACAAACAACATGCACAGCCTCTTTGGGTTTATTTGATAGGACAGTATATTGACAGGAAACCAGGGAGAAGAGTGGGGAGTGACATTCGGCAAACGGTCCTGTGCCGAATTTGAACTCACAACGCCGGGGCAAGCACTGTTGTCTCTGTATATGGGCCGCACACTCTACCGACTTAGCTAAACAATGGCCCAATTATAAGTTTATTTATATAGCACATTATAAACAATGTTAGTGACCAAAGTACTTAACAGAATAACAAGGGCGTACAAGGCTAAAGAAGTTACAGATTACCAAATAAAATAGTATAGAATCTGTAAAATAATAGTTTTTACAGAACAAAAAAGTAGTCTCCTCCTTAAAAAGAAGTATGGCCCATTTTGTGGTTATAATAATACTTAGTTAAACACATGTGTCCTGAAAACAGATATGACCGAAGGGAATTTTAGTGAAGTGAAATCGCTCACCTCAGCAAGTTTGTATTATTTTTTTGACAATGTGGTCCTCAGGGAAAAAATGTTTTGACATCTCTGCTATAACTATCTTTACCAAAATACATGTTATGTGTCGACCAATCTGAGAGCTCCTGTACTGTGGAAGACTGGTTGAAAACAAGTGTCCCTGCGCTTTATAATAAAAACCCTTATAATACAGCCCACAAAGGATCTCAAAGTCTCATTTTCGCTCATATTACTTCAAGTATGCTGTACTATTGACTGTAATTATTTTTGCTCAAAACAAAGTTAAAACATCAGGTACTGCAGCTTTAACACAGAAATCGTTGTATTTTTCCCAGTTACCCTGCTCTGATTTCAATGGCCAGCCAGATTGCTTCAGGGATGAAGTTTCTGTCCTCATTAAACTTTGTGCATCGAGACTTGGCGACCCGTAACTGTCTGGTGGGCGGGGACAGGGACGAGAACGGAGCGGACCAGAGCGGCGAGAGACAGATCAAGATTGCAGACTTCGGGATGAGCAGAAACCTGTATGCCGGAGACTACTACAGGATCCAGGGGCGAGCTGTGCTGCCTATTCGCTGGATGGCCTGGGAGTGTATCCTAATGGTAAGATGGATGGGGGTCAAAATTTGGGTTACTGTTTAAATGAAAAGAAAAAATAATAATAAAAATAAAAATACATAAATATATTAATAAAAAAATACTACTGAAGTTGGGAAGTTACTGGTTTTAAACATTATCATTATAAACAATTTACTGCACCTGCACAAACAACATGATCATTACTGAGATATCATCAAAAGCAGAGTTAATTGTTTTTCTCATTACAGCCGTGAATGAAAAGGGCTGAAAAATTGACTAATTGGTCTGTGAGGTTTTAGTTGACTAAAATTGTATTGGTCAATTAGTTCCTTTTACTCTACTTTAATAAAGCTGGTCTAATTTATTACTTAATAACTTAGTTATTATGTTATTGACAGTAAGAGCTGTACTTTTATGTTGATTTTGGGTTAAAATATATTTGACAGTCACCTTTTCTTAATATGTTTTGTCCCAAATAGTTTTTTTTTTTTATGTCACTTGACTAGTCCCTTCTCTTTGCAACACTCCCTTAGTCAGTTAATCATTCTGCTGGTTTGCCTTTAGTCGACTAACAATTTCTTCAACTACAGCCCTACAAGTTGCATCACAACATTGCAGAGATGTAATTATTCTATGAGACAAAACTTAATTTAGTCTTCTCACTCTAATATTTTTGATATATGTTTAGGGCAAGTTTACGACAGCCAGTGACGTGTGGGCGTTTGGCGTGACTCTGTGGGAGATGCTGAGTGTGTGTCAGGAGCAGCCGTATTCAAACCTGACGGACGAACAGGTCATCGACAACGCCGGGGAGTTCTTCAGAGACCAGGGCAGACAGGTACAATACATTCACATCTATACACACTTTAAAATGTGTGTCATATGAATGTTCACACAGTAGAGGCGATTGGAGGCAAAAATAAGTTAACTTTGGAAAAAAGGGAGATTTGTGTTGAGGGATCAAATAATTCTAAGCATACAGTAAAATGGGCTGGCAGTGCTGCAGAGGGTAGATACTTGCCCTGCAACTGGACACTTAACCCTGGTCGTGGTCGTGAGCTTGGTGTTTGAAAAAAAAACATCAACCTTTCTGTAAGGACCAGTGAAACCTGAAAATCAAGAATTTTGCAACCAACCAGAATGTGTTAGACTTAGACAACTATATTAGTCCCACCAGGGGACACAAGTGTACATTAAATAAAAATACAATGTGTGGTACTTTCCTTTCCTAACAAGGCTCTGACATTACCTACATGTAGCAGAGTGGTTGTCATTTTCCAACACCATCCTGATTTCTTATATTTTGCAATATTCTAATGCTAATGCTAATTTCTCAATTGAAAATATGTATTGCCTCCAGCCACCTCCATTCTGTACATCACTCTATTTGCAGACTGTATTTAACCATATCAAATGTCTCTCTCTCTTGTGTAGGTGTATCTCAATAGGCCTGCAGTGTGTCCACAAGGCCTGTATGAACTCATGCTCAGCTGTTGGAACCGAGACTGCAAGCTCCGCCCATCTTTCGCCTACATACACTCCTTTCTTACCGAGGACGCAATGAACATGGTGTAAAGGAAAATCACAAAAACAAGCCTTGAATATTCAGGGTGGTGGTGAAACAAAGGGGAGAGGTGCTGCATATTGAGGAAAGAGGGGTGATCAATTTTAATTTTAAAGTTTGTGCTTCTGGGGTTTTGATGGGCTGTGAGACTGCTGGTTCGGTGCTTCACATCCTGACCCTGTTGAAACTATGTAGTAAATAATGGCCAATAGTGTAATAACTAGAATAATGTAATCAAGTTTTTGAGCCAATAATATTAATTACATTTTTGGCCTTTAAATATCCTTTGACAATGTAATAACTGTTGCCAAATTGTAATAACTTGAAACTCAGAATTTAACCCTCAAAAAAACGTATTCACAAAGTCCCAAATTCTCTGAATATTACATTATTGGCTATTATTACATTTCTAGTTTCAACAGACCCCAAGTTAACATGTGCATAGTAAGAAATAGGCAGAATACATGTGATCATAGTGGTTGCTGGTGGTGGGTGCCTTTTGCATAGCAACATTTTTCTCATGGTTAAAGGGGTCATGATAAAAATCTATACACATTTAGTATGGTACGATAAGCTGACATTTTCTTTTATTTTGAATTATAAAGTTTTATGTTCACAATATAAAGACAATACATACAGTATCAAATCTTCACCTGGCAAATGCCAAACCAAATTCAACACATTCAACTCAATCTGATAGTTCATGTGTCTTACCCCAAATCTCAACCTTGTAGGGGGCTGGCCCACTTTAGGTTAGTTTGAATAAATCTCATCCAGACAAATGCAGCCCTTACTCCCTTCTCCTGGAATAATTTGCAAACCACCGAAAGGCTTTTGGCTGACAAAGAAAGAGACTGTTTGTTGTACCAACTGGTTTGCTCACCTGAGTCCTGAGACATGCCTACAAAATAGAGTGACTTTTGAGACTTGCCCAGGAGTAAATTTATCTGGAAGTAAACCAGATATAAAGAAGAAATGTATAATTCCTTGACCAGCTGCACTTTAAACCCTTCACCATGATGACTCTGCGAGGGGCTAATATGATTCCTGTCAATGTACTTTAATGTATTGACAATTTTACCAAGAGAGGATAAAAAAGCATTCAAGATTAACTTTCATAAAGACTCTCCACGGCCACTCCTAACCATTAGATGCATTTGAATTTAATATATTTCATAAAACTTTTGTTGTTAATGCGTTAATCCAAACAGATAACCAGCTAGGGATGGGACAATATACAATATTGTATATCGCAACAAAAACACTGACAGTTTATTGTGTTTTTTAACATCGTGGTAATTGTTCATTGCAATAATTGGCATTTATTTGCACCTCAATGCCCTTTAGACCTTACCGTGAACAGATAATTTACTGTATTAAGTAAGTAGCCTATAAAGTTCAAGTGATATTAGTGTCAAGCTACAATAAAATGCACTGTTGAGATTCTAAACTAGCATTTTAGGGACTTTTTACGCATTGTTTTTAATGATTGTGATATTATCATTAATCGCAATTATTATGGCCACAATAATCGTGAGACAAAAAATTTATATCGTCCCATGCCTAGTCTAAACATGCCATCAATATTTGTGTGTGAACTTTGCATGCCCTAATC